>PVJC01022579.1:0-27154 GCA_004026665.1 Murina feae
GGAAGAGGGATCAGTCTTCTAGAGAGAGTAATGATTATAGAGAAAATACAATGGACTTTAATTTTCTAGGAATTAAGTTTTATAATGTCAACCAATTAAAAAATTTCTTTTATTATGTGTGGAAACACTTTATTATACATAATTATAAATTACAGGAGTAAGAATAATCCTGTTTAAAGGTTTAAAAATCTTCTCTTATAGTGTAAACACACTAATTCTTTTTTGTTTTGTTTTGTTTTTTGGGTTTTTTTTTTGGGGGGGGGAGGAAGCATTTTTTTATTGCTTAAAATATTACAAAGAGTAGTAAATATGTCTCTTTTTTCTCCCCTTGACCTTCCCCCATCCTCCCCTAACCCCCAGTGTCTTGTGTCCATTGGTTATGCTTATGTTGATGGATAAAGTCCCTTGGTTGATCTCTTTCCCCTACCCCCCAACCCCCCCTGGCCTTCCTGTTGTAGTTTGACAGTCTGTTTAATGCTGCTCTGCTTCTGTATCTAATTTCTTTGTGTACCCCTATAACAACCTGATTCTATAGTGAGTAAACCATTCTGAATTACCATGTGAATGTTGAATAAAATCTCAGGGACTCGGTAGCTCATATATAACAGGATGAGCTAATTAATTCACTTGAGCAAATAGCTTATTTTAAAATTTAGATTATGTTTTGAAAAAATTGTGTCTAACATTTTATTTGTTTTCCCCTTTGATTTCCATTTTCACCTGAATACATAGTTAAAGATCTCAGATACACCTCTTTATTTTCAAAATATTACTGTGAATGTACATTGAATGAATAAAATATATTAGAGGATGGCCTAGAATAAATAAGTTTTATAATCTCCAACTAGAAATTTTTTTTTTCTCTGAGCACCTGACTTTGCTTTCCCTATTTTTAAATTGTCTTAATCCATGAAATTCTTCATTTTTCAAATATCTACATTGTTACTCTTATTTTATTCTAATATTTTGTGTATGTTATTCCTTTGATTCCATTAATTTTTAATTAAGAACATAAACTTTTAATATTGAATATATTATTTTTATTTTATATTCAATATTGAATTTTCTATATGAAGAATGGTTTTACGGTCCTGTCTGTTCTCTCTCTTTTTGGCCCCCTTCTTTGATTCCTTTTGTTGAAATGTTTGTTACAAAAACAGGGATGGGAATAATAAATTATAAAAATATGAAGGTTATTAAAGTATTTTTTAAATTCCTTAATTTTTTTGTAAATAAACTAAAATGATATGTTAGAAAAATAGACCAAAATTCTAAAAGAAATCAGAATAATTTTTGACATCTTGATATTAAGAAAAAAAAATCAAGGCAATTAACTTTGTGAATTTATGTTTGTAATTTTTGATATATTAAATAAAATATAAAAATCAAGCTATTCATCTAATAATGCTTAGATATGTATTTTATATGACTTGAGGGGAGACTCACTTATACTTCTTGTCAAAAAATGTCAGAGAACTGTAAATGGGCAAATGAGATGATGCATCTTTTAAATGGCATCTGGGGATGGATTGTCAAGCGCATCCTTGGCATTTTCTAATTCTATAGGGATGTGTGCCTCTGACTGACTGTGATTGACTAGTCCATTTTATAGTTCTGTAGGAACAGAAATTAATTTATAGAAAACATTGTAATGCAAAAGCTTTTACCTGTAGCAATTCAAATGAATTTTGCCCAGTAGAGGAGAAAAATTTCTGAAGGTCAAATTCTCATTGGTTTTAACTCCTTACTATTTTCTTCATTTAAAAAATAAATGAGTTTGGTGAACTCTTTGATACATGTTCACTTAGTATGTGCACAAGAGTCATGTTTGTACATTTTTACAATAATGTAAAATTTCTAACTGAAAGAAATCAACTATAAAAGATACTATTCTCCCTTAAATAAAAGGAGAAGAAATGGAATAGAACTTGTGATCTCTTATTTACCAACAACCATTGGCATCCAAACTCCCTGCATTGTTGAAAAACCTTCTGAAACAGTGATTTTGATGTTATATGTTCTGTGAGAAACTTGTCTTCAAAAACACTGAAGCCCAAACGCCGGCACTGTGACTGAAGTTGAGTGAAGGTTCCTCTCAGCCACTTCCCAGTGAGGACTGCCCCAGGGGCTTCCTACGAAGTTTAAAGGAAAAGTCACATTGCTCACGCCCAGAGAAGCTCGCGGCAACTTCAGGTGCCACCTAAAATTGAAAGAGTATACAGAACTGCAGAATCAAAGGGTGGTTGGAATTAGGCACATTTAAGAAGTTTTTTCAAGATACTGCCATCTCAGGTGAAATATTTATCCTACAATACAATGACTACCTCTATTTCATATTTCTTTCTCATATTTTAAATAAGTATGTAATTAGAAGACATTACATTTGCTTTCAGAAGATCAAAGATGCTCAAATTATCATAAAGCTTATTTTTGTCTTTAGGAACTTTTTGAGAATTGTTAAGAATAGCTCACTCTCTTGACAGTAATATAATATTTTACATCTGTTCTTTTTCTTAGAAAATGTTGCAAAAATGCAATTTGTCACTTCAATCAAGACATCTCTTTCACTCTGATGTGTAAATATTTCTGAATAGGCATCATTGACAGCTACCACAAATAAAGCCATCTTGTGTTTTGGGTTACATTTTTAAAGCTGTGCATATGATCAAGGGGACTACAAAACTGACTCAAACAAAATACATATAAAACTTAAAAAGAATGCTAAATTGGAAGAAGACATGATCTAAAATTAGGAAAGTAGCAAAAAGTATAAGCTAATGGGTAGCATAAAGTATTCCAATCAAATTACATAATTGCCTGTATGGAGTGCACTTAGAAGTTAAGTGGAAATATGCTAATTGAAATTGGCATTTAAAATAAAGAGGCATTTTCTTAATATCTGGAACATTTTTTTCTAATAAGTGAAGTAATGGAAACTTAGAGTAGATTCAGAGTCAAAGGCAGACTTTTAAGTAATCTTTAGTATAATGGCCTTACACACCTCTTTTTGCAAGTAGTGATGGCATTTTTTCTTTGTCTACAAATGTTCATTTGATCCTGACTCTTGCTATTAACATTCTATTAATACTTGCAAAAGATCTTATCCTAGCAGGTTTTAGACAATTTCAGTTAAATTCTGTCACATCTTGTAACATGCCCAGTTACAAGCAGACTTAACATTTTTCTTAAGGCACATTCTTTTGTTTTGTTTTGTTTTGTTTTTGTTTTGTTGTTGTTTTGTTAAGTAAATTAACCCACCTATAGATTAGCAATGTTTCAAGTTGTGGAGCTTTTATTGGTCCTTAGCCTTCTGACAGCAGACTTACTGTGATGGCAGAAGGGGTATGGTGGGTCCAGGCACCACCAGCTAGTTTTCATGCAGGAACCACAGTGCCAGATCCTCACAACTCCTGTCTTCATCTTGGTTTTGCTACAGAAGGAGCAAGTGTACTTTGCATGCTGACTGATTTCAGTTTTCCTCACCATTTTCCTGAGGGAGGCGCCATGACTAGTCCCTGTGTGTACTGTCCATTCCAATCTTTTTGGTGCGTTTAGCCAGGTGCCGGAAACTATTCTCTACAAAATATAGAAAATACATTGCATTTTCTTCATCATGCACAAGGGTAATATTATTGTGCCACATGAAATGGCTCCAAACGTTCATAGAATTTCTTTCTACCTAAGTGCAATAGTATGTCATTCTGTTCAGAGATTCTGTTTGGCTTAAACCAAGTAAAAAAAAAGAAAAATAAAGAGAGGAGAATTACTGGGAGAGAGGAGAATTTCAAATATAGTTTGACAACAGAGAAATAGACTAAAGCCACATTTTCAGTAACACAAAAGGAAATTTCATAACTCCTATTTCAGAAGAATAAACTCTCATTTTAATATTTTGGAGACATCCATTTAAAATATACCTGGCTAAAAATTATGTATATAACCTCTCTTACCAACCCTTTAAAATGATTATAATGAATAAGTAAATGTTAAAACATGTAGTAACAGATAATTAAAACAAAAGTTAAGTGGAACACTTTCCCTAGTTTATAGCCGTCTAATTACTTCCCACTGAATATAGAATAAATTCCAGCTTCAAATAGAGATAACAATGCCATTTAAAACCCAGTTCCCATTTCATCCCTGATCCTCAACTCATGAAACTCTCCTTCATTCACTAATTCATAAGCTCATTCTCACCTCCCCAGCCCTTTGCAATACTTTCTCCTCTGCCTGAGGGACTGGTTTTCTACTCCTTGACATGTTTGGTTTTTTAAAAAATTGAATCTTAGAATAATATTGGACTTCTCAAGAAGCATTTTGTGAACATTCTGTTTTACTTAGACATAATCGGTACTGCATTCTTTTTTCTCTCTTCAAAGACATGTGTCTTTAATGTCTGTGTTTTATTTTTTTTGATTTTTCAAATGTTGCAGATGTTTGGGGCACTATGGCCATAAAATGAGTTTTCTTGGGTCACAATCAATAGCAGCCATCACAACATTTTTTTAAAAAATCAATTTACTGCCAGTATTTTAAAAGAAGTAAATTTCAAATAATCATCCTGATTTCTGACTTTATTACCCCACACACACACACACCAAAAAAAAAAAAAAAAAAAAGAATCTCAAACGTTTGGCCTGGCACTTCTCATAAACTGCCTCAAAAGCACTGCATAGCAACAATATCTATGAAGAAGTTGGTGCCTTCCAACCCATAATAGATCTTCCCCTTTTCTTATATTTCTAAAACTGTCAACTTCACTCCTTTCTGGCCTCTTTGTCTGAATAAGGACTTGCACATTTCACTTTCAGTTTATCCATTTGTTGTTTGTGTCACCATGATCTCCTTGAAGGGAAAAAAAATCATCTGTTCTTTTTCATCAATGTAATACTACAGTTTATTCAGTGGCTTGTATACCATGGCTTGCATTCACTCCATAAACGTAATCAGTGAACAAGTTAATGATGGAATTAATATTCTGCCAGGATCTAAGAATAATTTGCACTGAATTCTAAGCTGATAGAACCAGAATTTAAAAATCATGATTAAAGTGTACTATTCTGTTAAAAACTAGTCAAACTTGCCCTCTGAAGATATTTAGAATGATAATAAATCCTTTTCCAAACATACTCTTTTTCTTCTCTTGCCTTTTTAAAACAAGAAAAAACACATTTCCTATCCCTTCCTTTAGTTTATAATCTCCCTCTCTCTCTTTGAGAGAGAAACGGAATTCCTTTATGCTGCTTCCATCTTTATTCCCAGCAGTAATTTTCTTCTGTCTCTTCAGATTGTTTGTTAGGAAACGAGATTTCCTATTTTAAAAAAATAGATTGAGCCCTAACCAGTTTGGCTCAGTGGATAGAGTGTCAGCCTGCTGACTGAAGGGTCCCAGGTTCTATTCCATTCAAGGGCATGTACCTTGGTTGCAGGCACATCCCCAGTAGAGGGTGTGCAGGAAGCAGCTGATCCATGTTTCTCTCTCATTGATGTTTCTAACTCTCTATCTCTTTCCCTTCCTCTCTGTAAAAAATCAACAAAATATATTTAAAAATAATAGATTGAGTTCAGCCTATGAGATATGAAAAATCAGTTCGAAAATTTCCACCTAAATTATCCTACATTTCAGTACTACATATGAAGTTGCCCACACAAAAAGTGGCACCAAGATCAATCCACATCACTGGCTCTTGATAAAAACCAAGCAGGACTGGATGCATTTCTCTTAATTCAAGGAGAATATGGAAATATCAAATAAAATAATTTTATTCACACAACAAATGTTGGATTAGCACCTACTATGTGCCAGGCATTGACATATGCATTTAGGAAGCAAAGGTGAACAGAAATCCACGTACTCTGCTCTTATGTATCTTAAACAGCTATAAGTGCTTTATGAAAACTTATAATGAGAGATGAGAAATGCCATCCTTAAGCCCCATTTCAGGAAGAGCATGAGTATGGCCATGATATGAACATGATTAAAGTAGATGATCCAAATAAATGCCACTGATTTCTTTCATATTCAATATGGTACTAGAAGACACAGGTATCTCTAATGACAGTAGCAAAAACTAATAAGGAAATGTAGTCAGTACATTATAGAAAAACAAAAAAGAAGCAAAAAGTATAACAATAACAATGATAATAATGATAATGTAACTAATTGGAGAGTAATTTAAAGACAGTAAGTAACAGGCTCGGAACTTATAGGTATAATGGAACATCAATCTGGAAAACAAAACGAAAATTGAAGAGACTGAATTTCTGGAGATCAGTTCAGGTACAATTTGTGGAACTTGGATGAGAATGAATGAAGATAGAGATGATATTAACGGGAAAGCACAGAAGGGTACTGATGCATGTTGGAAGAAGAAAATGTGCAGATGAAAAGGCATTGAGACGCAATCTAAGGCTTCCTGTTTGAAGAGGAAGTGACTGGAGATGCCATTAGACTGAGATGGAGGTCAGCACAAAGGAGGGTTGTGGGCAAAGAATTATTGGCACCACACATACACACACACACTCACACACACACACTCACGCACACTCACACTCACACACACACTCACACACACACACACACTCACACACACTCACACACACTCACACACACACTCACACACACTCACACACACACACTCACACACACTCACACACACTCACACACACACACACACACTTTACATATAGAATGGATTTGGGGCTCATCGTTCTATCTGGTTGGACAATGCAGTTCTAAAACTCAAGAGAGAAATATAAGTTATACCAGGTAGATAAAGATTTTAGCTATTCTTCATAAAATAAGATTGGATGAATAGAGGAAACATGCTGATAAAGATCAAAATGAGAACCTTTGTTTCTAAAATGTTGTTTTCCGTAACACACTACAATTCAATTTTTTTTTTGCATAGATTAAGTGAGTCACCATTATCTTGATTTTATGTATCTCCCCAGTCTTATTCCCCATCACTCACTGCCAATCCGTTTTCAATTTACATATTTCTACACATGCCTTCTGTTGCATGGCTTTTTGTCTGTCATTATGATTTTCTTTCAGCCTGGAACAATTTATCTGTACTGTATCCCTGTGACCTATGATTAAGCCTTTAAGTTTAACTCAGATCTAGTAGTTGCTGCAGAAAGATTTTCCCAAGCTACTGGATTAGATCAAGGTCTGTTCATCAATATCCCAATAGTACCTGTGATTAGTTCTTCTCTCAGCTTCTATCATGATACGTTCACAGTACATAAATATAAGAATGTTGTATTCATTGTTTTGCCATCAGTAATTACTATATTACCTGGTATGTGTAAGATACTCAAATGCCTTTGAAATTTCACTTTAGAGAGAACATGAGAAGAAAATCATGAGAGTGACAATGTTTAGTATGCATGAATACATCTGAGCAGATTACCAATTAATTCGCTTTCATTACAGAGAATTTGAAGAAGCATAAAGTGTGAATCACTTGTCAATCCTCCTCCCAGAGCAGATGACTATCAATGACTTCATATATGCAGGCATTTTGCTCCCCACACATTCATGGACATACAAATATTATTAAAATAAGACAGTGTTATGTCATTTGCTTTAAAAAGTATTCTCTTATGTTGCAATATATCATAAATGTTTCTTCCACAAAATAAGTTATAACTAACACTAGGGGCCCAGTGCACAAAAATTTGTGCACTCGGGGGGTGGGAGTTCCTCAGCCCGGCCTGTGCCCTCTTGAAGTCTGGGACACCTCAGGGAGGGGGGGGATGTCCACCTGCTGGCATGCCTGGCCAGCCTGGGTGAGGGGCTGAGGGCCATTTTCAGGCTGCCCACAGCCCCTTCAGGGTTCGTGAACTGCGGGGTGGGAAGGCTGGTGAGTGCAGGCCTGGACATTTCCCACTGGAGGGCCTATGATCGCACATGCCTGGTGGGCCTCCACTGCTGAGGGGACACACCTGGTGCAGAGCTGGGTGGCGAGCCAGGGGTGGACGCTGGTGCAGGATCCCTCAGTGGGGCCCTGCTGCTGAGCAAACACACCCGGGATGGAGCTGGACAGTGGACTGGCTTTGGATTCTCTGCACTGTGCAGCAGATGCTCCCACATACCCTGTGGAGGCCCCTGGGGGACAGATGAAGGTAGCGGACCCTGTTCAGTGCTCCCACACACACTCGAGGAGGCTCCCGGGGGGCAGAGCCAGGCAGCGGACCCAGGACAGCTGCTCCTGCAAGCCCCGTGGAGGACCCACTCTACCGCATGCCTGGTGGAGTCCCCAGAGGGCGGAGCCAGGCAGTGGACTCAGGAAGGGCGCTCCTGGATGCCCCAAGGAGGGCCTAGGCCGGACCCCCCCCCACTGAACTGACATACTTGGGTCAGCAATGCCGGCCATGGAGGCTCTCTGTACAGAGCTGCCCTGCCAGCCTCCATCTTGGCTGGGTTAATTTGCATACAGCTGCTCTGATTGGCTGGTGGGCGTGGCTTAAGTGTCTCAAGTAATGGTCAATTTGCATATTACTCTTTTATTATATTAGATTGCACAACACTATAATATAATGTCATATTTTATTTTACCAAGTACTTGTTCTTCTTATTTAAAGTTAATTAAACATATTTGTTTTATTATTATTACTAGGGGCCTGGTGCACAAAATTTTGTGCACTTTGGGTGGTCCCTCAGCCTGGCCTGTGCCCTCTCGCAGTCTGGGACTCTTCAGGGGATGTCCACCTGCTGGCATGCCTGGCCAGCCTGGGTGAGGGGCTGAAGGCCATTTTCAGGCTACCCACATCCCCTTCAGGGTTCAGGTCCCTACTGGGGGGGCCTGGCCAGCCTGGTTAAGGGGCTGAGGGCCGTTTTCAGGCTGCCCACAGCTCCCATTGACCCAACGTCCCAGCAAGGCTGGCTGGAATCAGGTTTCTGGGGTTTATTTATCTTCTATAATTGAAACTTTGTTGCCTTGAGCGGAGGCCTAGTCAGGCAATGAAGCTTCCTGTTTGCTTCAGCTCCATGGCTTCTATAATTAAAACATTGTTGCCTTGAGCAGAGGCCTGGCCGGCCTAGGCAGACAGTTTCTGGTGCAATGGAAGTCTCCTGTTCGCTCCAGCTCCATGGCTGCTGGCTGCCATCTTGGCTGGGTTAATTTGCATACAGCCACTCTGATTGGCTAGTGGGTGTGGCTTGGCTGGTGGGCGTGGTTTAGATGTCTCAGAGTGATGGTTAATTTGCATATTACTCTTTTATTAGATTAGATTACTAAGAATTCTGGATGGTCAGCCTCAAAGTTAAACTTCATAAATATAACTGATATTTAATAAGTTGATACAGGAGTAACATGTTCAATTAGAATGCACATTTGAAGGCTTGATATAGCTTGAAAATTACTCACCTGCAGAGAGGTCCCAATTTAGACTAACTGCAGCACTGCTTGAAAATACAATTAAATGTATGTATTCCTGTCCTCTGCAAATATAGATTTTGTTTTAATATTTGTCTCATCTTATGGAGAAAGTGCAAGACATCTAATAGCATCAATTTAATAATTTTGTTGTCAGAGCAATAGAATATCTTAAAATATTCTATTTGATTTGGAAATTTGTATACTTTTTGACCATTTTCTACTAGAGTTTATACACTTATACTTTTATGAGATTTCTATATAAAGTAACTATATTTACTTTTATTTGGGATGTACTGAAATTCTGTTTATATTTTTACTTAGAAGTATATCTTTTGAAAATACAAAATGTCTCTGAGAAGCCATGCAATAGAGAACCTCGTGTAAGTTGGCTTAAACATGTTTTCTCTAAATTTATTTTGCTGTTGGACTCTTAATTTGTTACATTGACATATATAATACATGATGGAATGAATAGTAATACCTTATAATGTATTTTTAAATATATGTAGAAATCATGTGTAAAAAATTAGAAATTTAAAGACTACTCTTTAAAATAATTGTCAGAGCAACAGAAGAAAATAGAAGAACGTAGTCTCTGAAAATAAGCAGAGGAGATAGTTTCCAGAAAAATGTGTGCTCAGAAATCAAATACTGTGGGGAGGGAAGATAGGATGAAAATGGAATGAGGTCACTGTATTAGGAACAGAGAACTCTCATTTTACATTAATTAAAAATAAATTATAAATAATTATAAAGGTCTTTCAACAAAAAGCCCACTAGTAAAATAAAGGTAGTAGAGATTTTAGATCCACATAGATCATTTTTGTTTTTATCCAAAAATATGTTATCAAAAATATGTCTGAAAAGTTTCCCTGAAGATATCTTATTGATACTGATGTCACAGTGTGAATAATATTACACCTCTCCAGAAAAGGATTCTTTTCCATCACCCACTACTGTTAGGCTTTTTATTTTTTTTTCTTTAATTCTTTGGGTAGTTCCTGAGGGTAATATATTGCTATACATGTAGAATGCAACCCAACTGAAGTGTTTAACATGTTTGAATAAATCATAAACTTCTAATGCTGTATACTTAAATGGGAATTCAATTGAATAGCAGAAAGATAATGAAGAATTTTCCTAAAGTATTTTGCACTTTATAAGGTTGTTGTTTGGTTTCTGTCTTACTTGAGGTAGAGATGAGATTGGTAATATAAGCATAAAAGACTCAAAATGTAAATTCAGAAAAAAATGCACATTTTAAAACATTTCTTTAGAGATTTATAATGAACTAGGGGCCTGGTGCACAAAATTTGTGTGGGCGTGGGGGGGGGTCCCTCAGCCCAGCTGCCCACTCTCACAGACTGGGAGCCCTCAGGGGATGTCCTACTGATGGTTTAGGCCTGCTGGAAGTAGGCCTAAGCCATAGTCTGGCCTCCCTCTGTGGGAGGCGACCTGGCTTATTAAGGGAAGGCACCAGCCCTATCATCCTGCTGCTGTAGCCAATGCCAGCCACCGCAGCTGCCAGATGTTTTCATCAACACGGACTCCAGTCCCTTCACCATGAAAAAATGACAACTTTCTTTAGGCATTTTCAAGATGTGTCTTTCATAGGATATGACATTTCTTTCTTTCTTTTTTTTCCCACCTGAGGATATGTTTCCATTGATTTTTAGAGAATGTGGAAAAGATAGAGAAAAACATCAATGTGAGAGGGACACTTTGATTGGTTGCCTCCTGCATATGCCCTGACCTGGACCCCGGCCAGGGAGGAGCCTGCAAACTAGGTACATGTCCTTGATCAGAATCAACCCAGACCCCACAGTCAGCAAGCTGAGGCATTATGCACTGAGCCAAACTGGCTAGGGCAGGAGATGACATTTCTTAGCCCTCCAGCAGTGGACCTTCATTTTTTTTCTCTAGGAATGTGGTGGAAAAACCCTAGATCACCTTTTTGGATTCTTGTTACCCAAGTTACCAAGAACATTACCAGTGGCATACAGGGAGCTTAGCCAATGAACTGTCAGAAAAAGTCTTTCATCTGCAGCTCACCCATAGAGGCAGCACTGCTGGCAAGCCTAGGCTGGCACACCCCTGTCTCCGGGCCTGCTCAAGCCTCCAGTGCGGTTTGGGCAGGACCCCTCAGCTCTGCACAAACCTCTGCCATGGCTTGGGCAGGGCCCTTGGCTCTTCTCTGCCCTTCTCAAGCCTCTGCTGCCCACACACAGTGCCTAGGCCAGGAGTGGCCAGGGGTGTTCTGGGACTGAGGCTGCTCAGGGCCTACACTGGGGCCTTCAGGCTCTGAGCTGCCTGGGTCCCTAGGATGTTCCTGGGACTTAGGCTGCTGAGTTTCTGCATATCCAAATTAACCCACCATCTTTGTTAGGTTGATTTGCATACTCACTCCTGATTGGTTGGTGGGCATGGCTGGTGGGTGTAACAGAGGTATGGGCATTGCATGTTTCTCTTTTCTTAGATAGGATAATATCCAGAACAGAACCACAGGAAAAGCTCATTGGTATCTTTGAAATATAAAAGTAGGACTTGGAGACAAGAAGCAATAGGAAACACAGAACCTTGCATTCTTGTAGGGCAGGTGGCTACAGGGTGACAGTAAGGATTTTAAAACTTTAAGACTTTTTATTCATGGTTTCTAATATGCTGATGTAAATAGTTTGGTGCATTTTACAAACAAAGGACATTTAGAACTTCTTAAATGATCTTAAATCAGTGAAAATAACACCAGTGTTGATCTATTTTGTCATCTGGTTGGTTCTCTAAGAATAATTTCTCTTTAATAGTAGAGTGCTCCGAGTATTATACTATATACCATAGTATATAAATAATCAAACTAGTTTATTCATGGTGGTCAATGTGTGCATGAGCATCCATATGTATATTTATTTGTGTGCGTGAGACAGAGAAAACTACAAGTAGCTACAAATGCTATTAAAAAGGAAAAACTTGATATGCCTGTGTAAACCTTTGTTTAGAATATAATAAGAGAATTATTTGCCTCCTAATCACATGTACAACATGAAATTTTAACTTCTTTTCAGCAAACTATACCAAAAAAAAGCATTAAAGTTGAATATAGTTCCATATTCCTGTTGGAGAATCCAACAGACACTAGAAGATGCATATTTTGACATTAGGCCTGTGCATCTTTGATATGTCAAGACCATACCTCATTTCAATTTCAAAAACATTTTGTATGTGTTCTAGGGACAGAACAATCTAGAATACATGGTTTCCTAATACACAGTTTCACTTTTCATTTCATTTTAACTTTTATATCTAATCTAAAAAAAGAATAATATGCAAATTAACCATCACTCCAAGACACATAAGCCACGCCCATCAGCCAAGCATTGTCCACCAGCCAATCAGAGTGACTGTATGCAAATTAACCCAGCCAAGATGGCGGCTGGCAGCCAGGGAGCTGGAATAAGCAGGAGGCTTGCCCTGGCGATGTAGGAAGCTAACGTTCTTGTCTGCCTAGGCCAGTTGTAGCAACAAAGTTTCCACAACAAAATTTCAATTATAGAAGATAAATAAACCCCGGAGACCTGCTTCCAGCCTTGGGCTCAAGAAAGCGCTGGGAGCTTGGGTTGTCAGAGGCAACCCGACCAGGGCTCTGGTTAAAGCAACAAAGTTTCAATTTTAGAAGTTAAATAAATTCCAGCCAGCCTCGCTACAAACAGTCATCAGCCCCTTACCCAGCCTGGCCAGCCATGCCAGCAGGTGGACATCCCCCGAGGGGTCCCAGACTGCAAGAGGGCACAGGCCTGGCTGAGGGACCTCCCCCCCCCAAGTGCACAAATTTTTGTGCACTGGGCCCCTAGTTATTAAATAACCATAAAAGTTAGAAAGTAAGATAATTGAACTGCAAGAAAAATAATGCTTCTCAGTTTCAATTCTTTTCTTTCCTGATTCTTTCTTCTCAGAGGCAGATTCTTTCCATTATTTTCAATTTTTACCCCTAGTATATAATTTCATATTTTTAAATGATATGCTCATATTTTTATTTCATGATTGTGTTAGGTTTTCATATTACACACTGACATCTATATTAAGCAATGTCCAACTACATAACTTCAATTGTTTGGTCTCATCTCCTCATTCAGTTTGAAATAATTTTGCATGATCATATTTTGTTGTTTTATAATAGATTCTAATTTGATTTCCCTTTTTATTCCTAGCTTCTACCTAATTATTCATAAAGTATTATTATGCCTCTAATAATTTATCATAAAGTCATCACAATCATGTGATATTTAATTTTGAAGCTGTTTATTCAGCATTTCAAATAATAAAATTTAAAAAAATCTAATGTCCAAAAACAAGTAATGGGTAAAATAAATTATGGCATAATACTACACTAGAGTACAATATACTTATTGAGATTTACTTTTGGAAAAAAACATGTGTGTGTATATATATATGGGGGGGATAATATGCAAATTAGGCCGGGACATCATAATAGGTTACAACCGGACAGGAGGAGGTTGCCCGCACAGGTGAGGCCCAGAGTGGAGATGGAGACAGAGACAGGGGGGCCTACGGGAGCCAGCACAGTGGCACTGGCAGCCCGGAGCAGACAGGCAGGGGGGCAGGCGGGGGCTGGAGTGGAAGTCAGGCAAGGGTTCCAGCCACCCATGGCGCTGGTCTGGCCTGACTCCCACAGGGGCCCGAGGGGCGCCTCCTGGTGCCTCTAGTCTGTAATATATTGTAACAAAAGGAGCAGTTTTGTTGTTAATCCACACCTGACGATATTGGTTTATTGATTTTTTTTTTTTAGAGTGGAAGGGAAGAGGAGAGACAGAGAGAGAAACATCCATGTGAGAAAGACACATTGATTGGTTGCCTCCCACATGAGGCCTGACCCTGGTCAGCATTGAGCCTGCAAATGAGGTACATGCCCTCGACTGGAATGGAACCTGTGACCCTTCCGTCCATGTCCCAACACTCTATCTACTGAGCCAATCCAGTCAGGATTTTAAAGCATTTCAAGTGAAAGTTGCAGTATTAATATTCTTGGTTCCTCTACCAAAGAAGAAAATGAAAACATATTTCATCTGATTTCCCCAATTGTACTCAAAATGTTCAATGTACTTTTAGTTGCACCACATACCTTGTGGGAAGAGAAGATCAGGGGAAGTAATGAAGGATGCAATTAAGATATACATTTTTAGCTTTCTTTAATTCCCCCTTTACCTGGTCTTGACAGATATCCAATCTCCCCACAGATAGTTCTGGTAGTTTTTTGATAGAATATTTTTATGCTAATAAGTTAATCCTCTGAGATGCAGTGCCACAAGAGCTATTTTCTTTTGCTTTTGCTGTGGACCTTGCAAGAAATTGGCTGCAGCAATTCTTCTAAGAGTCCTCCAAAGCCACCTCAGTGCCAGTGCCCACCAGTGTCAGGCCAAAGTGCTGTCTTTGGAGTTCTGTTTTCTTTTCCACAAAGTCCTTGTTTATGTCATTTCCCACTTGGTTCTGTAAATTTACTATTGTTCTGGACAGAACAATATGGTGCAGGAATATTCATTACAACAGGTCCACTTTAGGCTTAAGCCAAAGGACAGCCTCTCTCTCTCTTCTGTGTTTGTTCAGGTCAGTAAGTAGTAAATCAAACATCAAATTGTTTTGTGTTGTTTCACTGTAATATTGCCTTTTCTTTTTTTTTAAATATAATTTTGTTGATTTCACAAAGGAAAGGAGAGGGAGCAAGAGATAGAAACATCAATGATGAAAGAGAATCGTTGATTAGCTGTCTCCTGCACGCCCCTTGCTGGGATCCAGCCCCCAACCCGAGCATGTGCCCCGACCAGGAATATGATCTCTTGGTTCATGGGTGGACACTCAATCACTGAGCCATACCAGCCAGGCAAATATTGATTTTTCTTTTATTTTTAAAAATATATTTATATTTTTGATTTGGAGAGAAAGAGAGGGAGAGGAGAGAGAGAGAGAGAGAGAGAAATATCAGTGATGAAGAGAATCATTGATTGGCTGCCTCCTGCAAGACCCACACTGGGGATTGAGCCTACAACCCAGAAATGTGCCCTGACCAGGAATTAAATAGTGACCTTCTGGTTCATACGTCAATGCTCTTCCACTGAGCAATGCTGGTGGGTCAATATTGCATTTTCTCTAGAGAGCTCTTAATGATCATTTTATTATCACTTTCTTCTTTTATTCTTAATTTTAGAAATGTATTTTAAAACTATTGGAGGCCTCTGAATTTAACCTTATTGTCTCAAAACTTAAATTTCATATTCTTCATATGTTTATCTCTGTGTTACTTTCTTCATCAAATAGTCAATACTAACTTCCAAGTCTGAGATTCTTTTATTTATTCTGTTCAGAAGAAAATATACCATGTCTTAAGTCATTAAGTTTTATAAAACAATTAGTATGAAAATGCACACACATATATTACATGTTCTGGATACATATGCAGTTGAAACTCTACCCAGATTCCTAAAGTGCCTATGCAAAAATCATACTCAGAGTGGTAGGTCAGAACTCTTGCCCCAAGTAAATTGTGATACACAGCAGATTTAGTCACTGAGCCTTAGACCAGATACTGAAAGTCCAGCTTTTTCCATCTTTCCACCACTGTAGATATGCAGCTTGTGGACAAAAGAGGCCACATGCTAACCTGACAAGCTCAGGCAAGACCAGCATGGTGGTCTTGCAAACTCAGAGACCTAAAGTGACCCCAAAGGATGGTCTGAAATTAAACTTTAAGAGTAGTTAATGGTGGGTAATTCCGTCCTAGATCAGTATCTTCACTGACAAGGTCAACCTTTACCTTCAATGAGCCTATCTGTCTTTTGCATCTGTGATAACATATCCTTGAAATGTCTGGGTAACTTGTAACTTCTCTTTTTCTGGACCCCTTGGGGCACAACCTAATGTGCCTGCGCACCGGGATGGATACCACAGATTCCCTCATTGCTATTATTATCATGTTAATTGTTGACTGTTAACTATCCTGCACCCACCTAAGCATGTGTCTATCATTTTACTTTTTGTCTAATCCCAGAGGTTTCCTCCTTTGCTTTCTCCTGCCTCTCTAATCTATCACCAAAGGATTTCATGTGACCCTCCTATGTCCCCTCCTTTGATTGCAATGTACAAAAATAGATGAAAAACTGTCACTCTCTGGAGCAGTGGTCCATGAGGTCAAAAAGGTTGGTGACCACTGCAATTAACTGAGATGTTGCTTCTTGGAAGTTGTTGACAGTTTGGTTCAAATAAACTCAGAAAAATTCTTTATAGGTTTGAACGTTTTTATGTTAGCAAGTTTTATAGTGGTGCTATCTTCTTAGGTTTGTCAGTAAATGCTTTGTTCAGTCTCATTCACAGGTGATTTACCTTCAAGTAGCATCTCTCAAAGTATTACACATAGTTGTATATACAGAAGAATATTTTTTAAAATATATATCCTCTATGTCATATATTTTCTTTTAAAGTAATATGGGTTTACACACGCACACACACACACAAAGTAAATGTTAATGATCATCGAAAGCTAGATCAAGAATGTCCATGTGAGCCTTTTTTTATAAGAACCTAAAACCTGAAAACAACCCCCCAAAATAGCTTTCAAATTTTAATTCAGTGGCACTGTATGACAGTTTTCAAAATATCATTGTACTTCTTAGTGAGTGAAAAAAATTGAAGGACATTCTACTTTCTTGAAAGAAATCAATATAATTATAAGATCTTCAGTCCTTTCTTTTGAAGGACTGCTCTAATTTAAGAAAATTAGGGAACTAAGTTTCTGAGATAATTATGATTCAATAAAAATAGACTTTTTGAATTATAGAGAAGAATTGAAAGAATGATTCAATTAATCATTTGTTTACTCATGATTTTTCTGCTTTTGTTGTCACAACTGTGTGAGCAATAACCTATTGGTCCTATTGCCACGAATTAATAAATCTGTATATTTATTACTAGTTTATTTATATTTATCATCTACAAATTGAATAAGAGTGGGGAGATTTAAAAACCTGTTTCACACAAGCAGTTCTTTTTACACCAAGTAATATTTTATGCGTTTGAAGGATGCTGCCCTGTGTGGGCCTTCAGCGTGTGCGCTGGTGGCCGAGCTCTCGCTCTAATCCTGCACCTCTTTAGTGTCCCGCATCTTCCTCCTATCACCTGGGTCCAAGAAGCCATTTCTACCAGACGGTAACCCCACCCCTCTTCATACCAGAAAGGGCTCAGTCCCTTTTCTCTACCTCTGGCATCTCAAGCCTTAACCAGATGTTAGTGGAGCGACAATTTTGCCCAGAATTTATTGAAAACAAGATGGAAATGGGGAATCTGGCCCAGTGAAAAGAGGGGAGGTGGTGGAAGCTTTACTGTTTACTTTGTCAATTACCAAAGAACTAATACGACTCATAAATGAACTGATTTTTCTCCAAAGTTTACCCAATGTCATTACACAGGAAGAAATATGCAGTGTTTTTCTATTGAAAACAATGGATCAAACTCCAAAATGACTTGTATAGCTTCCCCGTGTTTAGGAGCATTTGACTGCTTCTTGAGTCTGAATTCAACGTGAAGAACAGCCACCTGGTCTAAGCTATATAGAGAGGTTAGCACCAACATAAATACATTCTTTTTGATCTCACAAATTCTTCTCTGATTCAAAGAAAAAAAAGTGTATGGTTCGATTGTGCCAAAAATAAAATACTTATTCCTTATGAAACATGTGGTTTTTTTAATTTACAAAACTGGTAGTTTGAAGGAAAATATGAAAGTTATTTCTTTTATAGATACTGTCATTTACTTATTAGCTAGAGGATTGATAAGGTATTTTTAATGAATGGTTCAAAGATGAGAAAAAAACAAAGTTCTCGATGTAGACTTTTGAGTTACTTTCTGTAAGTAAAGTTTGTAGTATAGTCTTCTGGGGCTTTTTTATTTTACTATTCTATAACTGAAGTTCATTTTTAAAAACTTGGTATTTCAAAATTCCTTGTGAACAATTTTGACTGTTGAGTCAGATAGAAGTTCATACTTTATTTAACTTCTTTAATCACATTTGTAGACATAGCTTTTCATAATTTGCATTGAGAAATGCCATTTGCATTCCCTCAGGGTAATTATAAGCACTGAATCAGAAGGAAAGAGAAAGCTTTATGTAAAGCACTTTACACAAATTAATTTATTAGGTGTTAAGGTTTTAATATTATATTTAATATTGTTTTAAGAAATGTAGTAAACTTTCAGTTACTTTAATTAATCTTTAAAAGTATGTTTTTGATCAAAGATTGTGATTTTTGGTGTTGAGAAGAAAATATCTAATTAAAGATAGTAATTAAAGACAGTTGAAATGTCAAGTGCTATTTAAATTCCAAATTGTACCTTTTTTTCTTTTTACTCAAAGATCAAAAGTACTCAATCATATGATAACATAAATGGAGTTTATGGGTAACTTTATGATGTAATGCATAATCAATTCAATCACAATTATGTGAATTAATAAAAAAAAGTTTCAAGAATAGATAGATGTATTACATATGTACATATATCTCAAAAGTTTCACATCTGATCAACTTACTTTAACCTCTATTAATTTAAATACACTGATCATATTTCATTACAAAGTAAGGAATTTAAAAAGGAACAAAATACATAACCCTGGAAATAAATATTATAGCAGTTCTCAAGAAATGGGTTTTGATATTTATGGGTTTGACATAGTATTCATTTCCCCTTTTTCAGTGATAGGACTTGAATACTTCACTATAGAACAATCTTTTTCTATTTTTGCTGTGCAGAATTTTCTTAACTTACAGAGGTGAGTGTGTAACTCAAAGCCAGCTTATCACACAGCATAGCTACAAAGAATGGGTCTTAGCTGGATTTAGGACCATATCCATTGTAGATTGGCACTTTTCTACTTAATAAATTAAAGAACAGAAAAACAATATTAGGAAGGGCCAGGACAAAAGTAAATGGCAATGAGTATGTAAGGGAGGTATGGATTGAACAGACCATCTAAAGTTGTAACTATTTGGACCGTATAAAAATATAGCACCTTTTTTCTTTAGCCTTCTATGCATGTTACTTGAATAAGATTCCATATACAAATAAAAGTAAACCAGAAAGAGATGCTTGGTTGTGTGTGTGTGTGTGTGTGCACTTTGTTAATCCTCACCAGAGGATATTTTTTCCATTGATTTTGATTTTCAGAGTGGGACGGTGAGAAGTAGTGGGAGAGAGAAAGCATTCATGTGAGAGACATACAGTCTCAGGGCCAGAAACAGAACCTACAACACATATACTTGCCTTTGACCAGAAATCAAACCCAGGACTCTGGTGCATGGCCAGACACTCTAACCACTGAGCACACTGGCCAGGGAGAAAGAGATGCTTGTTTAGACTATAATTTTTCTGGATACCTGCATAGTCAGTTTGTTCATTTATGCTACAATGGTGTAATTGAACCAAGTGGCAACAGCAATTTGCTGTCTCAACGGAAGCTTTGACTCAATGTCCTGAGGTTTCTTTTAGGGAATTAAACAAAGCTGACTTTGATTTTACTGTGACAATTAAATATTTGTGGAATGATCAAAGTCCCTCTTTTTAAGTATACGATGCATACTTATTAGCATAAAGCAAAAAGCTTCAGTGTTAAGCCTCTTTGAGTGGTCAATTCTGATCTCATTCTAGGCTCATAAAAGTAGACACTGGTCAACCTGCTCTAAGAATAGAAAACAAACATCATTTCTCTGGATTACACTTTTCAATTGAGTTGATTTTATTAAACCTTTCATTAGCTTCATCGAGACATGTTGTAATAAAACCCAGTCACAGAGATCAAGGGAGAATGTCAGCTTTAAGTAGAACGTGTTTACGACAAGCAGTTCTTAACAAATCCTTCATAGTGCAAATGCTTAATATCCATATACATTTTTTGTAAAGGGTATCTTTGTGTCTAATTATGGAATAATTTATTTCTCTCTTAGACACATTATGATCAAAAGATCAATTTGGCTTCTTGAACAACCCAGGACATTTTGGTTATTTTTATAACATCACTTTTGTTATGAATCCGGCTTACTCAAAGACCAAGAAAATTTAAAATATAAAATTAAAATATTTAACTTGTAGAACTACCCTTTCAAGTGATTTTTAACATCTTTATATGACCAAATTAGGATACAACTCTGCTATTTACTCTTCTCAAAAGCATGTCTTTTGTTTTATACCAACATTTTTGTTTTTGTTAACTTTTATTCGTTCATTTATTGAAGTCAATTCAACAAATGTTTACATCATCCTTAATATGCAAACTGCTGGAAGAGACAAAAAGAATAAACCAGACACAATCAATTAATTTTCTTACAATGCTAAGTGAAGAATGAATGTGTGATATAAACAGCATGTTGTAGATAAGCAAAGCAAAACAAGAATGAAAGAACAAAGAGAGTAATCCTTTCTGATGACATTAGGGAAGTCTTCTTAGAGGAATAGAAGGATCATTTGTTTTGACATCAAAATATTTTCCAAGTTTCCTTCAGCTTTAAATATATTCAGTGGAAGAAAATGTTTCCTGATAACTTTGAAAAAGGTAAAAGTTCATTTTTTACTGAATTGTACATCTATAAGTTACTCCCTAGAAAATTTATTTTGTTCATAAGTTTGAGCTGGCCTCATTGAGTATATTGTTAAAAAACTAGAGGCCTGATGCACGAAATTTGTACAAGAGTAGGTCTTCCTTCCCCTGGCTGCCAGCACTGGCTTCCCTCTGGCACCCGGGACCTGGGACCCGGGCTTCCCTCTGGCCACCAATAGGCACATGGGACCTAGGTTTCCCTTGCAGCCCCCACTTCGTCTGGAAGGTCATCCGGAAGGACGTCCTGTCTAATTAGCATATTATGCTTTTATTATTATAGATAAAAATCACTCTGGCTGGTGTGGCTCACTTGGTTGAGCATCGTCCCATGCACAGGTGGTTGCTGATTCAATTTGATTCCCCGTCAGAGCACATGCCCGGGTTGGGACTCGATCCCCAGTGGGGTTGGCAGGTACAGGAGATAGCCAATCTATGTTTCTCTCTTCAGTCTGTCTCTCCCTCTCCGTTCCTCTCTCCCTAAAATCAGTAAAAACATATTTTAAAAATAATAAAAACTAAAAATTATCCTTTAGTAAAGATTTGGTTATATAGCAAATACTATAGCCAAAATTAGCACATTATTTATTCATCACAAGGAACTAGAGAAATCTATCTGCACTAATATAAAATGGTATCTATCTAGTTATAAAAAAGTCATGTGATGTAATGTACAGCATGATTACTATTCATAAAAATACTATATCGCATATTTGAAAATTACTGAAAGAATAAATCTTAAAAGTTCTCTTCACAAGAGAAAAAAATTCTGTAACTATGTGACAAATAATAACTAAACTTATTTTGCAATACATACAAATATTGAGTCATTATGTTGTATAACTTAAACCAATATGTTACATGTCAATTATACCTCAATTAAAAAAAGAGCATTTAAAAAATGATATCTAACATGCTACTTAAAGAAATAAAATGACAAAAGATTATACATATATGAAGATGCATATGCATAAAAATGCAAGAGAAATTTATATTAACTTAATAATTGAATTTTTGGTGTTGCTGTTTGGGGGATACCACTTTGTACAACATCTTTTAGTAATTTGTGAATTTTTAAAGGTATGTTTACAATTTGGAAGCTCAGATAACTATAAGGATGTTTACTGATTTTGTTAAAACCTCAAAAATTTTCTAGATACCACTTTATTTCTCCCTTCCTTCACAGTGAAACTTGAAGAATATTCCTTACTCCACTTTGGTTCCTTATCTTCCATTTTTTCCACAAACCAGGTTTCTTTTTTTACATTTTATACATATATATATGCCCCTAAGTGACCATCGCAACCAAACGATGCTGCGTGGGACAACCAGGCTGGCAGGGGGGTCAGTGAGGGGCAACCAAACCACCAATCAGCAGGCTGTGTGGAGCAACTAGGCCGGCAGGGGGAACTAGTGAGAGGCGACCAAACGACTGAACAGCATGGGGTGACAAGGCCTGCAGGTGGAGCAGTTGGGGGCGACCAGGCCAGCGGGGGGTCAGTGAGGGGCAATCAGGCAGGCAGGCAGGTGAGCAGTTAGGAGCCAGTGGTCCTGGATTCTGAGAAGGATGTTCCACTGCCAGTTTAGACCGGATCCCCAAAGGGTCCCAATTGGAGAGGGTGCAGGCTGGGCTGAGGGGGACCCTCCCCCATGCACGCAGTTTGTGCACTGGACCTCTACTCTATATAATAAAAGCCTAAGCGATCATGGTGGTGAACAATCAGAACAACCGGTTGCTATAATGCACACTAACCACCAGGGGGCAGATGGTCAACACAGGAGTGCCACTCAGCCAGAAGCCAGGCTCATGGCTGGTGAGCACAGCTTCCACGGCAGGATCCTCTCCCTACTCCACGGCAGCAGGCACACCAGGCCGTGATGAGTGCAAGCAGCTCAGCACCTGGCCCCTATTTGGGCTCCTCCCTGGCCGTCTGCCACTTGGCGCACTGCTATATCCCCAAGGGGTCCTGGGCTGCGAGAAGAATATCTGATTGCCAGCTTAGACCTGATCTCATGGGGATTGAGCCTAGGCCAGCAGTCAGACATCCCCTGAGGGCTCCTGGACTCTGAGAGGGCATAGGCCGGGCTGAGGGACACCCCCTCTAGTCTCACCATAAAGTTTCAGAGGAAAAAATAAAAAGAAAACTTATAGTAGGAAAAAAAGAGGGGTGGAGGAGAAAAAGATTAAGAAAAAAAATCTCATCTTTTCAATGTAAATTAAAACAAATCTTTTTTTTTTTTTCAGGCTTTATTTGAGAGTAACTACTCTTCTCCATGGAACTACTACAGTATATAAATTTCTTTTTTACCTCTCTGATCTTCTTGCTGACTCCTTTTTACTATTCGTCTGCTTTTTGACAATAGCAAAACATTTATTGCCTCTCTATATATATAATTCATTCCCACTCTATAGATAATCTGCTAATTGAATTTCAGCTTTGTTTCAATACTATCCTCTCCCTTTCATTGCTCAAGAGATATTTACTCCAACCTCAATACAGAAGCAGTTGCTGAGTGGACTGAGCCAGTTTGAGTGGTTCCACTTCTGTGGTTACAGTAGGCTTATGGGTGGCCGTGTACTGTGGTCCTATTTATTTAATACATATCTGAAGTCATAAATATGAATGTTTTGCTGTCTATGATTTTACCTTATTATGATATCTGTAACTGCTGCAATACTTTATAATGGAAACACTCAAAAAGCAGTGTCAAAAAGGAGGATGACGGGTCACAGAGACAGCAGCAAATCTATGTCCTTGATGTCGGTGTTCAACAATTATAACAAACAATCTAGAAAACTACCATCAGGCTCTTATTATGTGAGGCAATATATTTTCTTGCTTAAGCTAATTTAACTTTAGGTTTTCAGATATGTCCCAAAGTATCCTTTCCAAGACAATGAAATTCATGCCCTAGAATGCTTTACTCATCAGCTGTTATTGTCAGATTATCAACTGTCTAGGTGGCCATACACATCCCTATGGCCTTTGGAAATGTAATTTCTAGGTCTCTAGCTCAGACATCTCTTCTAGATACATATTGGTACATCCCACCGCCTTTTGGAAACTCCATATCAGTGTTTCATGCATATTTTGTAGTCAACATATTCTAAGTGAAATTAATCTTCTACTCTCTAACCTCCAACCCAAATCAGAAACTCATAAATTATCTTCAAGTGTTTATATTTTCAATCAGAAAATAATGTTGATCCTACATCATGTATATACTAGAAGCCCTTTGCATGAAGATTCGAGCAACAGGCCTTCCTTCCCTTGGCTGCCGGCACCTGTTTTCCTCCAGCACCTGGGACCCAGGCCTTTGGTCTGGCCACAATGGAGAAGCCAAGCATTGAGGCTTCCCTGCTGAGGCTGCAGCAAGGCTTGACTTCTCTGCTGAGGCCACAGCGAGGCTTGGCTTCTCCCCTCTGGCACAGAGGAGAAGCCAAGCCTCTTCAGTCTTCAGTCTTCACTCCAGCCGGAGCCTTCCGTCTTTGCTCTGCATCTATGTATGCAAATTAACCACCATCTTTGTTGGGTTAATTTGCATACACATCCTGATTGGCTGGTGGGCATAGCGGAGTGACACCAATTTGCATGTTTCTCTTTTATTAGTGTAGATTTTCTCTCTCCAGAGGCATTATCATATGGTGGTTTAAAAGCATGTATCCTAGAGTCATACTTCTTGGAATTAAGTTTCTGTTTTGGCCACCTATTGGCTGTGTAACAGCTGCAATATTTAGTGAATCACTTCATCTAAGCTCCACTTTCCTCATCTGGCAAATGGGGATGGGCATGATCACACATATTGTATCAAGTTGTTGTACTAATTTAAAGGGTTACTAAGTGTAAAACACTCATAAGTATATAGCAATGAAAAGCACTCAATAAATATCAGCCATGAATATTTACTTCTTGATGTTTATCCTTTTTACTTCATTCCAGCTGCTCTCATGTTAGTCCTCACCATTCATTATTTAGATTACAGAACTGTACTTTCCCCATGTACTTTCTCAATTATTTTTCATTCATTCTCACATTCTCAGGGGGCTTATTCAATTCTTGCTTCTGTTGAAAATCTATTCACATCACCCCCAGCATGGAATCTTTTTATGACTCCCATTGCCAATGGCATGAAATCTAAGCCCTGTAGTTCAGCAAGCACCCTGCCTGCCCCTTGTCCACAGGACCTTCCCTACTACTTTCCTGGAGGCACTAGATTCTCAGCCACCATGGCATTTGTAGGTGCTGTTCCTGATGACGGGAAAGAATTTCTCTCATTTCCTTGTGGTTGTCCCACTCTTGTTTTTCAGAATCAGCCATGTTATCTCTTCTTCCAAGCATTCCTCTCTATCTTTTCTGGGCTCACTGGACATTTGTACAGTGTGCATACTTATATCTCTGGCATGTCATTTTTACTATATTTCAAATATTTGTTATGTGTATTGACTCATTTTCCCCTTGTTTTCCTTAGGACATAGGTTATGTAAAGCCAGATACTGTGCCTTTTATCTGTGCATCCATAGGACCGACCATGCTGATGGTCATATGGCAACTGTTCAGTAAAGGTGGTAACACAAGAAATTCATGAGCTATGTCTAACCTCTCATTGCTAGCTATCTAAGATCTGGAAGCCTAAAATTTACCAACACATTTCCAATACCACTGCACTAACCCAAGAAAATGTCTCTCTCTTGGAAACAAGTTAACCTATCTAATTAAGTCAGCAGTTAATTTAAATGTATCCATGGAAAACTTATTATTTGCATTCATCAGTTACATTCATATGCCAGACTGTTTTAAGTAATTAGGACACCCTAATGAACAAAAATGACAAAAACTTCTTGAAGCAGCTTAATATGCTCCTATTGTGATGACAGAAAGTTATTTACTACTATTTGTTAGTTCAATTTTTATTCTGATTGCCCCAATAAAATTGTGATCTGCATAATATGGGGAACTTTTCTCACATCTTTTGGTCCCCAAAATGCTGACATCATCCCTTTAGTTCAAATTCTACCATTATTTTCCTGTCTCTTTCAATCTATCTTCTCTTTTTGCATCCTGCCCTTTCTTTTTGTCATTGCTTCTCAAAATATGTATGTATACAATCACATATAATTAAAATGTATAGTTTCTCTCAAATTTCACATATATTTCAACTACTCCATTCTGCCCTTCAACCATTTAGAACTTTGTATTTTAATACTGAGAAATGAGGAATAAGCACTGACAATGAGTGTATAAAATTTCACCATAGTATTCTATTTTGTCTTATCATGTGCTGCTTTTTCCTGAAATTTGACCCAATGAGGACTGTGAGTTCAATGCTGATGACTCCTGTATCACAGATTCTGCTTAGTCACTTACCTGAGTGTTTCCTATTGAATAAAAAAAAAATGAAAATAAATTACTGAATGCCTCTCTCATGAAGGATACATACTTAAATCATAAAATTTATGCACAGTATCTAGACTGTATTTCCCTATTTTGTTGGGGAGTGTGGCAATCAAAACCAAGTTCTTCAGCTTATTTGTTTTAATTTAAATGATTCTGCAATATGAAGAGCTTACTAAGATTACCACTTTACAGCTATATCTCTAAGTGCATTCCACACTCTTGAATGTGTCTGTGTGTGCCCGCACATGAGAGAGAAGGAGAGAGAAAGAGAGAGAGAGAGAGAGAGAGAGAGAGAGAGAGAGAGAAGGGGTATGTGTGCTCTGACACTCATTTTACATTAAATGAGTTAAGAAAGTCTATAATTCTTATTCTCTAACTTCATGACTTTTATTAAAATCTGATAGGTGAAGAAACTGCTTTGGCATATGTCTGAGATTTTGTTGCCTTTGTATTCCTCTAGTATTTTTATGGTTTCCCATTTTACGTTTAATTCCTTTATCCATTTCGAGTTTATTTTTGTGTATGGTACGAGTTGGTGGTCTAGTTTCATTTTTTTGCATATATCTGTCCAATTTTCCCAGCACCATTTATTGAAGAGACTGTCTTGGTTCCATTGTATGTTCTTGCCTCCTTTGTCAAATATTAATTGAGCATATTGGTTTGGGTCGATTTCTGGGCTCTCTATTCTATTCCATTGATCTATATGTCTATTCTTGTGCCAGTACCAG
>PVJC01022580.1:0-27340 GCA_004026665.1 Murina feae
GCGGTTCCTGCTCGCGCCTCAGCTCCTGCTCGCGCCTCTCCTCTTGCTCCCGCCTCAGCTTCTCCAAGAGCGGTTCCTGCTCGCGCCTCAGCTCCTGCTCGCGCCTCTCCTCTTGCTCCCGCCTCAGCTTCTCCAAGAGCGGTTCCTGCTCGCGCCTCAGCTCCTGCTCGCGCCTCTCCTCTTGCTCCCGCCTCAGTTGCTCCAAGAGCGGTTCCTGCTCGCGCCTGAGCTCCTGCTCCCGCCTCAGCTTCTGTTCCAAGCGCGGCTCCTGCTCCCGCCTCAGCTCCTGCTCGCGCCTCAGCTCCTGCTCCAAGGGCTCCTGGCGCCCGCGCCGAAGCCTTTGCAGCTGCTCTTCCACCTCTTCCACCTCCTCCTCCAGGCGCTGCCTCCTCAGCTCCTGCCGTTCCCGCCGGGGGAGCTGCTCCTCTTCCTGGAGCTCCCGCAGTTTCTCCTCCAGGCGCTGGCGCTCTCGCTGCTCCCGCTTTTCTTGCCTCCGCTCTCGGTCGGGAAACTCCTCCGGCGCCCGCCCCTTGCGCTCCTGCAGCTCCTCTTCCTCCTGGCGGCGCGCTTCCCGCTCTCGCCTTTGCAGCCGCTGCTCACGCCTCTCCAGCTTCTCCCTCTGCTCCTCTTCCTCAGCGAGCTCCCTCTCTAGTTCCTGCCTCTTCTGCCAGCGTTCTTCTTCCAGCTCCCGGTCCCGGGGGTCAAACCTCCGTTGGTCTTCTTGCCTGCGGTCGAGTACTGGGGCCTCCTCCTCCAGCCCCGACGCCTCGGCCAGAGCGTAGTAACAAGCCTGAGCCACTTTGAAGATGAACAGGAGGTACTCATTGAAGTCCACCAGCCCATTGCAGTCTCGATCCAGAAGTTCCAGGATCAAATCTACCGTTTCAGGGTCATGTGGTCGCTATGAAAAAAAGATGAAGACAAAAGGTGTTTTGTTTTGTTTTGTTTTTAATGTACCATGTGCAGGTAGTAAACTTCCTCACACAATATACATTTTATGATATTCGGACACCCCAAAGACATAAGAGCAATTAGGAAAATCCCAGTGTGCATGGTGAAGGGTTGTTGTCTTCATGTAAAATGTGAATACCTCATTTTATAGCATACATTTGTTGGAAGTGTTTGCATCTTGTAATTTAATGCTGGTTAAAAGAATACAAGTTCTCTTTGGCTGGGTGAAAAAAGAATGAACTTATTCTCAACTGAGAAATACAATGGGACTTGAGGAAGATGTGCAACAGCCATTTCTGTCTGAAAGAGCTAGTTCCTTTGATTTGACTTTTATTCTATGCTTGAAAAGAGAAGAAAACATTTACAGTACCACCATTTTACTAGTGAACAATATGAATTTAATTATTGAAATTTGCAATTTGATCTGCCATCTTTGGCGATAATCTCCCATGACCACCAGTTCATTCACATTGCCATTGCCATCAAGTACATGAAATAATTGCTAGTAACTTCTTTAGTACTCAGACTACAATGACAATTAAGTATCGTCAGGCTAAAAAATGAATGGGAATGTAGTGTAGAGCTATCATGGTGTAAAATGAATATAAAGTCACCATTCCTTGCTCTGGTTGCTCCTGAGAAGGAATTTCATAACCCCAAACGAAGAGAGAAATGTCTTTTTCTTCATATTTCTTACCCGAAGAATAGCTCCAAATTCCCTTTCAAGAAGGTTCTTCAGGTCTTTTTTGCATAGTGCTAGCCCATCACAGTCATGTGAGGCATATAGATTGAAAACTTCAGTGATATTGAAGATGCTTCTCAGAAGTGGAGACATTTTTTCCCTTAAGTTCAAGTAAACCTAAAACAATAAAAAATAGGATCCAGAATCAAACTCTATTTCTGATCTTTGGGAGGTTTTAGCCCCATTGTTTTGGGCAGATCCTTAAATAATTTGACTTTACAATAGTAGTTATTTTCAACCTGGACTTTCAAAGCATTTTATTTTTTAGTATTGTACAGCCCTTAGAAAAGGGAAGAGAAACTTCAAGCCTAGGAATTATCTGCGGACTATCCTGTAGTCAGTTTTCAGATTGTTCACACAATCTGAATTATCCACCTCTTTTCCTCTTCTCTCTTTCTCCCCCCTGATATAGTTCAGATCAGACAGTGTAGAGTATAATGTAGAAATTTAAATTTGATATGTTGCTACTCATACCATCTGCCTCTAAAATTGAACAAAGAGAGTAGGTGAAACCCAAAAGGTGAAGGAAGATCTGAAAGTGTCTTAGAGTGAATAGAAGGCACGTACACCTAGGTGTGGAGCAAAACATTCAGTGGCAACTAGAACATTAAAAAGGGAATGTGGATTATTTCCCAACATTATAGCCCGTAAGAGATCTAAGAATATAATTCATAAGTCAGCAGTTCTGAGATTAAGCACTGCTTCTCCATAGTTAAAGGTGGCATTGCAATATTCAGATAAACCAATGCAGAAAGCAAAGTGTACATTTTATCTGCCTTCCTAAGAAATATCACAGGTATTCAATTGTTGAAAGCTTCTGAGAAGTACTTCCTGACTGGCAACCAGGGTCAATGGGTCAAGTTGAACCTGGACACATTTGAATAACATTGGCTTTGTTGTTAGCTTTTGCTAAACCCAAAGAAACCATTTGAATCTTGCCATTATAAAAAATGGAACTTAGCCAAGAATAGTCAATGTTAAAAAAAAATACATGGGAAGTTTCACTGACTGGGTGAGAATAGTGGTTCATCTAGCTGGCTTCTTTAGTTACTCCTCAACTTGAAATACTGCAGATACCATAATTACATGAAGATGGCGCATATTGGGCAGAACCAATATAAAAAGAGAACCAAGGATTGGTAAACTTTGGAGATAGCAATTTTTAGAAAGAACCCCATCAGAGTCACACATAACTGCCTTCCAACCCCTGACATGCAAACATACTTATAGAGTTCAGAGCCTTGGGAGGAGACCCTGTCTCTGTTTGAGTAATGACTCCAACCATAAGAAGATGGCATGGAGTTAGACATCTCTGTAAGATACTGTTGTCTTCTGACACAATAGACACCCTCCCAATACTCCCCCTCCTGCCAACATCTACAGCAACTGGAAAGTGAAGAATTATACAGAAGAACATGATCCCATTGAATGGGACTTACCCACTTCACGAGAGGGAGAAGTCGAGTGCTCGCTGACACCACTGGCAAGTGTACTGGGCAGCTGGTAGCTGGGTCTTTTATAGGGGTTCTAATTGTGCCCTGAAGACCTACTTGGAAAGGAGACACCCACTCTGTGGGATGGCCTGATTCATTCCTAACCAAGCCCAGCTCCACCTCTGTCTCCACAAATGGTTTGTTTATCTCACTATTTGCTCATGTACCTATTTGGCATGAGGTTCACAGACCTTGCCTCCTGACAGGGTACTGGCCCCACCTAACATGAAAGGATAGAATGTTTGACAGAATCTCTAATTTTTTTGAATTGTTAAAATGAAATAAAACAATAAAACAAAAATTAATGTTCAGAATCTTAATTCATTGTAATTTTTATTACAAAGTAGTAACTTCTAAGCCATTTACTATATAAAAAAATCTAACTTATAGGCTGGGGTCAAACAGAAACTTTGACATAAACTAATGATTACTAGTTAATTTCTCCCTGGAATGTGACGATCCACAGGGAGCTGCGTATAGCCCTGTCCGAAACAATTCTGGGACAATGAAAGCGTATAAGGAATTGATTTTAGTTTCTTCTCTAAAATGCAAGTGGGGAAAAATTGCACTTGTATTCTTGGGTCTTATAATGAGTTTCCTATAGTTGAGGATTGTCTTCTTAGGAAACAATTTTGGGTGTTAGTTTAAAAATGTTTCATTAAGTTATTTATAAGGGAATTTGAAATCTGTCAAATTTCTTTCTTAGGGATGTTACATCTTAATGAAGTTTGCTCTTTTCTCATTAACATAGTGATGCTCCTGGAGAAAAAGAACTGGTGTAATATGTTTGTTTTTTAGATATAATCATCCTGCTCAGCTCAAGTCACTAATGATTATGACGCCGAAGCACTTGACTCTGCTTCTCCTGGAAGTGCTTTAAGGTAATCGGTCACTCTAGCCCATTATGTCTGCTGGGGCTTTCTCAACCCTGGAGGTCATTTGCAAACCCCAGTGCTGTTTTACTGTAAGGAACTGGATTTTATCCTTGGTTGTCAGTGACTCCCACCCTTACATTTCAGACTATATGAAACTTTGGTTCAAAATATGTTTATGGAGACTATTAAATGATTCAGTGGCTTTTGGCATTTTGATCTCCTCCTTTGTCCAACAGAGGCAAGTAAATTTTGAGGAGACTCTGTAGGGTCCTTCAATGGAATGTAATTTGGAGCCTAAATCTTGATGACTGTTCCTTTATGTGCAGATTGGTCCAAATGATGATAAAATTGAATGGTATTGACTCTTTGTTTGCCGACCTCCCAGAGGTGGCGGGAGAGGAAAGTGGAATGATAGGTGATGGGAAGGCAACTGTTAGCCTGGTTCACTTCTGCGATCTAGGGTTTTACCTAGAACAGTCACTTTTCTTGGGATCAGTTAGCAAACTTGATGTAGCAGATCCTTAGTGAAGAGGATTTCTCTCCCCCCTCTACCTTCTATTTTGGGTTTTATTCAGTTATTTTCATCTTTGAATTCTAGGATAGAACTATCATGAGCACTGCAACGAAATCGCCATGAAACCTCTATCTCTCACAGAGGATATGCGCCTTTAAAGAAAAAATCCTCAGAGAAACATCGATATGAAGAGATACATCTATTGGTTGCCTCCCATCTGTGCCCTGGGGCTAGGAATCAAACCTGCCACTCCTTGGTGCACGGGCCATCACTCTAACCACTGAACACCACCATCCAGGGTGCATATGAGCCTTTTTTATGTGTCCTTCAAGGAATTCTCTTGACAAACTCTGCCTATGTCTACCATGTCTATGTCTGGTTCTCTCTCTCTTTTTAAAATATATTTCATTGTTGATTTCAGAGAGGAAGGGAGAAGGAGAGAGAGATAGAAACATCAATGATGAGAGAGAATCATTGATTACCTGCCTCCTGCACACCCCCTCCTGGGAATTGAACCAGGCATGTGCCTTTAGCCGGAATCGAACCTGGGACCCTTCAGCCCACAGGCTGACACTCTATCCACTGAGCCAAGTTGGCTAGGCCAGTCTGGTTCTCTTTTTAGCCACCTGTGTAGTTTGTGAGGAACCTTAGCCCAGGTGATGGGTTGCATTTGTGTGATTCCATTACCTTACTATAGTCAAAGCAGTCAAAAGAGGACCGGACATTCATTAGCTTCTATGAGAACAAAGGGAAGATATTAATCATTCCAAAATCATGTTTGATCAAGCAAATAAAATGTGGAAACAAACCCAAAAGGGAAATGCTTCCAAACAGCCTTAAGAAAATGCCTGCATCCTCCACAAAAAAAGAAGAAAATGGCTGAAATTGCATTCACCGTATCAAAAAACTCCTTCCCCACTCTGAATGAAGCTAGATCTTAAATCCAGTGATTGCTCTCTTATCCACATTCATTTAAAGTCAGGATACCACAAGGAAAGATACTAAAAAACCTGAACTAACGTAAGAGAATTGGCCTGTCTTCCTTGCTGCTCTTGGTCCATCATCAGGAAGGTTGTAAGTAAATTCAAGTGCTAAAATTCTAAAGTCAGGTTTGATATTCTCCTAATGAAGTGTCCCTTGTTGCTGCATAATGTTCTTTTATTTAACACAGTATCATTGTTTAAAAATATCATTTTAAGTGATATGTAAAGTGTCATGCCCTGGGGCACCACGTCTGCCCATCCAAAAGCAGAGAATGTAGAAAATAATCAAGTACTGACATTGGTTCAGTCCATTTTTTTGAAAGGCCAACTGAGAATCCCTGAAATGAGGCAGTGTCCACTCATTGTGGTTCATCAAAAAAGAATGGTGTTTGTATAATCTGAGCATCTTAATCTTCTTTATAGACAAAAGGCCTCATTATCTTTCTTTTATAAGACTGGAGACTGAGGCACTGAAAGGTCAGAGAACGTTCCTGACTGACCCAGGAATGACCCACGTACTCCTGCTCCATTGTGTAAGAATGTCCTTCTTTATCAAGAGCTAATGCCACTGGGTTTAGAGCATAGCCACAGTATTGTATTGATACTTGGCTTTGAGATGTGAGCTCTTTATTGCAGAAGAATTGAAAAGAGAAAATAAAACTTATATCATTCATTCCTGAATCCTCATCCATGCTTGAAATCTTTGGGTGTGGAGCTCTGCTGGGTTAACAAATAGAACTAACAAAGTACCAGGTTTTCCTGGTCTTCAACTCATTCAAAGGCTCTTTTCCCATTTTCTCTGGTCAGAGTCCGGAAAAAGTAGATAATAGACTTGACATTCTGTGGTATTTGACCTGGATCAAACCCTGTCTTGGCCTTATTGTGAAAATTTAGATAAAGCAGAGAAGGTGCTAGTGTTGTTCTCAGCCTAATGGGCTTTTCCAGAGCCCACTACAGGCCATGACATGGAACTCTGGGAAAATGTCCAAGTGGGATGACTTTAAGATAGCTTTATATAAAGTAAGATTCTTTGGTGAGCTCTCAAAATACCTTTCCAATGAAGACCTTTTCTTTAAAATTATGTGTTAAATCTTTCAAGTTTTTCTATTATTTCTTCTTATTCATTGACCCATGCCCTGGAACACTACCTCTGCACCATGCAATTCCATCTGTCCTCCCAAACCTTCCTTGACCTTTCCATATAACAATCTTCCAATTAAAAAAATTTCTTTCCACAGTATGCATAGTCAGCATCAAACAACCCAGCACTAGTTAATGTGTAATTTCCATATTTTCCTCTAATTTAATGGGTGCTTGCTTAGTCTTCTTGATTAGGTTTTAAGTTCCTTGGAGGCAATGCTGTATCTTTTATTTCTACCAGGTGTTTAGTAAAATCCTTGCTGATCTGATGTAATTTTATTGCACTGCCGTAGTTTAAATGGCCAAGTTTGAATGAGATGAGTCGCTTGATCTGGGATGGAGTTCTGCGATTTGGGTGATGGCCTGAGGATGAGGGCACATGCCATCATGGGAGTCAGCCCTTCTGGGGCCTCTTTCTAGTTTTGCTACTTACAGGACAGATGACAGAGGAGGCATTACTTCACCCCTCTCTGCCTCCTCCATGCCCATCACTTCAGTTAAGTGAGGAGCTGTAAGATATGAATCCCTTCCTCAGCGGGGAGCTGTGATAATTATAGCTTGTAAAGCATTTTGTGACTCTTAGATATAAAAGGGCTAATTATTATGATCATTAATAATTCTTAATTTTTATCTTCTTTAAGGTAAATTACCCTTACTTTAATTATACCCCCACCCTGGTGGTAATTATTACCTCGGAGAGTCAGCAGATGCTTTTCCATCTTACATCATGTCATACAGGGTGACTGTGCACAGGTGAGCACCGGAGGGCACTTCCACCTTCTGCCCACTCCAGCCGTCACCCAGAGTAGCAGAGAGCGCCTGGCTGTCTTTACCATTGAGGTGGCCATAGATGTCAGGTGCTCTATTTTCTCTGTTCTGTAACTGTATCTTTCTCCTAACCAGCAGCTCCGCAATTTCACAGAGCTTTGGGATTTGGCAAACGACACATTAAGTGGGGGTAAAAACACCTTGATTTTTTGTATTTTGGTGAATACTCTGAATGAAGGAAGCAGGCATTTTTGATTGGGCTATGGAGATTTTTTTTTGGTATCTCAGATAAAAAGGTTGGCAGCTGCCATATGGAAGAAGGGCCATAGCTTTTCAATGGTAGAGGTGCTGTGTGACATTTTCTATTTTTTTGGATTTAGATCTGTTTCTAGTCACATGGTAAGTCACTCTTTGGGGTGAGATGAGGATTTGTATCAAAAGAACAAAAAACCCCACAAACTTTGTGAGAGAGGTTTTGCTTCTGATAACAAGGCATAACACAAAGGAGATTGGAAGCTAAGGCTTTGCACTCAGTAGGTGCTTTAGGCTGTGTGAGTAAAGGTCATGGCCTCCCAAATATGGAAAGAGCACTTTCAGCACAAGCAGGCATGTGCCAGTCTGGCTGGGGATGTTTCCTCCAGGCCCAGGCATTCAGTCATCACCTGCGTCATGGTACAATTATTGAATCCTAATCTTGAGTGTTTTAGCACCCTGAATCCCACCCTGAAGTAAGTATGGGAGTGGAAGGAGGGTGTGTGTGTCAATGTCTAGAAATTTCAGTGGCTTTCATTCTGACCCCTCCCTTCTAGACAGGTGCATGATTCTCTGGAGTCTGCATGCCCCCTCCCCCCATCTTCATTTCTGATTCTCTTCTACTTTTTTTTTTTTAATAGTAAAAGGTGGAAATTTATTGAGAAACAAGCATTAACTCCCACATGGGGAGGGGGAAAGAGTCACCTGATTCTCTTCTACTTTAAAAAAATTTCACTGTAACCGGTTTGGCTCAGTGGATAGAGCATTGGCCTGTGGACTGAAAGGTCCCAGGTTCGATTCTGGTCAAGGGCATGTACCTTGGTTGTGGACACATCCACAGTGGGAGGTGTGCAGGAGGCAGCTGATCGATGTTTCTAACTCTCTATCCCTCTCCCTTCCTCTCTGTAAAAAATCAATAAGTTATTTAAAAAAAAAAATGTCCCTTTCCCATCCCATCCTCAAAACCACTTGAAATAGGAAATGGTTGAAGGGACTTTGGGAGGCCAAAGTCCTTGTCCCTTTGTCTCAAGGAGGATCTGACCCAGTTCATAGTATTAGTGGAGAAGCCGAAGACAGGCTGTGCATTTCTCTCTTCTTCCCACACTAGTCTCTTTTGATTCACAAACATTTATTGAGTCCCCCCTTCTACACCAGGCATGGTACAAAGCACTGAACCTATTACCAGAAGGCACTGATGATTTGGAGTGGAAGATATTGTGATAAGAAAGATTTAATTCCAAAAATAAAGCCCTGACCAGGAATTGAGCCATGACCTCCTGGTTCATAGGTTGACACTCAACCACTGAGCCACGCCAGCTGGGCTATGATATTTTCCAGTAACACACACACAAAAACTAACAGTGGTTACCACAGGGAGAGGGATGGGAAAGTACCTTTTTACTGTATACTTTCTTATGCTTTTTGATATTTGAACCATGTGAATAAGTTATCTATTCAAAAATTTAACACCTTAAACTCTGAAAATAAAAGTTTAATTCCAAGAGAAAGGAGATGAAGCACATAGAAGATAACTATCAAAGTATCATCAGGAATTAAAATTTTCATTCTAGGTTGTAAAAGAGCAGAGACAGGAGAATTTCTAGGGGTCAATACTTCTAGAAGACAATCATGCATATTACTTCCTTTATGTTGTGCTGGGTAGGGTCCTTCTTAAGTGTGATGCAGTTAAATAACCCTTAAAACTTTTAAACCTTAAAACTCACTAACGAGGTTGCACAATAGACATTTGTCTTAGCCTTTCAGCTGTTCTGTCAGATGTGTAATTGAAACTTTTCAGATACATGTTTTTGAGGCTTTTCTGTATCTGCAGTGAAGAATGCTATGAACCCAGCTTCTCTGGGTGTCTGTCCTGGCTCTGGGCTCCCCGCTGGCTCGCTGTCAGATCTGGGCAGAGGGCACACCATTAAAGGCTCGTCTAGAACCACATCATTGGAAAGCATTTCCCAAAGCAAGGGCTTTCGGCAGCACAAATTGGGCCTTGGAAGTGAAGCATATTTTCCATAGGGTGTTATAAATGGGGAGTGATTGTAACTTCTTATAGAGCAAAGAGTCAGTTTTTCTGATATTAATGTAATCCCTTCTTTCAGTGCCCATATACACGGTGGGCAAAAGTAGGTGAACAGATAGAAAATAATACAATCGTTAATAAATAATAATAATAATAATAATAATAAAAGAATAAACCGTCTTTCGAATAATCAACATCATTTTGCCCTGCCCTGTATTTCAAGATTAGATTTGGGGGTCCTTTCCGTTATGCTTTTCAAGGCGCAAAACTTTTAAAAAAAATATATTTTATTGATTTTTTTACAGAGAGGAAGGGAAAGGGATAGAGAGTTAGAAGTATCGATGAGAGAGAAGCATCGATCAGCTGCCTCCTGCACACCCCCAACCGGGGATGTGCCTGCAGCCAAGGTACATGCCCTTGACCAGAATCGAACCTGGGACCCTTGAGTCCACAGGCCAACGCTCTATCCAGTGAGCCAAACCAGCTAGGGCAAGGTGCAAAACTTTTTGAAAGTCTTTGAATGCATGCCTTAGAATAGTGATTTATGTACCCTCACCTACCCATGAATGTTCAGAGTGCTTTGCTACTCAGGTAATCTAAAACTTTTGCTAAAAACCTGATAAATGGAAGGTACTGCACTAGGTGAAGGTACTGCACTAAAACATTGGAAAAGACACCATCTCAGGAATTCAGAGAGTGTGATAGAATTGTGAAGTTTGATTATAATTCACAAGCACTCTACAGGTTGAAGAAGGAAGGTACCACTGGTGGCCAAAGTAGTTTGGGAGGGCTTCTGGGAGGATATGGGTCTTATTCTGGACAGGATGAGTGCATTATAGGCCAAGTGGAGTAGGGAAGTATTGCAGACAGTGTGAAGAAAGCTGGGGAGTAGAATGGACAAAATATATTTTGAGAAAAAGATAGTTAACCAGTCAGATTATAGTGGAGATTCACTCTATCACTCTTTGATCAAGGGCTGTATCTCCTTGATTCTTTCAAAGGTTAACCATACAGAAGAGATGTTGGGTTTAACCACCCACTTATTCATTTAGGAAGGAATTGAGAACAATAAGATATAGGTTCTATGAAAGCAGGTTCCATATCTGTTTTGTTTGCTACTGAATTTCCAGAGCCAGTCATAGAGCAGGCACTCAGGAAACATTTGTTGGTTGAAAGAATGAATGAATTGCATTTATGTGTCCTATATATAAGACCTGATCAGAAAGTAGCCCTTTAAGAGTTTAGTAAAAGAAGCCACTTTTTGATGGGAGATAAGGAGGAAGAGAAGGGATAGAAAAGGAACACGTGAGAGAAGTCACAATGAACCATAAGACAGAAGAGAGGGCACAATTTTACTTCTTTAAAATCTTACTGGGAGTATGGAATGGGTGGTAGAATAGATGGCTAGAATGATGGTCAGTATGAAAGGGATGGGAGTGAGAATGAGAACAACAAGAATAATGATATTAAAGCTAGTATGCTAGCTCTATCTACACTTGGTGCTTTCTTTTGGAGATTAAACACAAAGGTTGGGAAAAAGAAATTATTTTTGCCAAAGGGCTGGTTTCATATCTATATCTTAAAAGCAATTCCAAGAGTATCACCTGAACCAGTCTGAGCTTCCTCTGCTATTATTATTCAAAATGAGGACTTGAATAAGCAGAATTTGTGTCAGTGAGGAAAATTGCTTAGGCACCAGTCTAGGTGAGGTTAACTGGGCTAGTTTTGTCCATATTTAAACAATGGCTCATGAAGGAGGCCTCATCTTTCTAATCTAAACATCTGCCACTTTTCAGCCTAATCCTTTGCACTTAGCATCGTATAATCAATTTAGTCTAATCAAACTTACTGAGCACTGCCTAGGTACTGAGAATGCAAAGATGGAAAAGAGATTGCCTCTGTCCAGTTTAGTAGAGAGAGTTTTGCCCTCTCTATACGGCATGTGGTAAGGAATCTATTTTTCTGTTTTTGTAATCATCATTATCATCACCACCACCACCTAAGCCAGAAATGACAAGTAACTGTCATCTCATTTAATTCTTAACTAATTTTGGTAAGCATGATTATTCCCATTTTGTAGAAGGGAAAACTGAGACTTTGAGATATTAAATTATTAGGTAGGATAGATAGCTGCTAGAGTAAGAGGAGGAGAAGAGGAGGTGGAAAGGGGAGTTTATTTCACCTACTGAACAAAGAAGTCAGCAGCCTTGGGATTGCCAAGATGAAATCACCTTGAAATCTAGTCTGTTGCTTAAGGTATTCAGAAGGGGAACTTTGAAACTTATAGGGGCAAAAAGGATAAAACCTTTGAACTCCCACCCAGCAGGTGGGACACTCAGACTAGCTGAGTTGCCCACTTGTGCTTTATGCCAAGTGTATTCTTAATAAATCCACTGGCTTTGCTTCCTTAATAAATTTGCTTGCATTGCTTCAACACTGCTTTCTGTCACTGGTGTGAATTCTTTCTCAGAGCCCAAGAGGTGAGAGCTCCCTCCGACTTGGGTGGCTCTCTAGTAACAAAATGACTTACTTAAGGTCAAAGAAGTTGGCAAATGGAGGAACTGCTATCTGAATCTAGATACATCTTACTGTAAAACCCAAACTCCTGACCATCCATCCAACACTACTCCTTTAAGTCTGCTGCCTATGTGGACTTACAATACTTTGATATGGAAAGTTAGAAAATCTTCCCTTACCCCTCTCCCCCATCATAGTTCAAGTAATGCCTTTGCCCTCTTTATGTGGTTAAAACAAGCACATGCTGTACAGTGGGTGGTCCTCTGAAGCAGGTGTCTGTTTCATGAAGGTGGTCCCCTCAGCCTGCCACAAGTATACAGAAGTTCATGGTCTTTGTTAGGAGGCTGGGAAGATCTTGTCTCCAATGAGACATGATGATGACTAGATCAAGATGACTTGACTTCAACAATGTTTTCCCCCTGACAGTTTTGTGTGAAGAAACCAGACTTGGCCAAGACCAGTTTGTGCAGCTCATGGAAACACTGGGGCTGAGAGCATCCTGTTATCAGATACCAGTGCAGTGACTGCTGCATGTCATGTGCAGACCTAGCAGACTTCTAGCCACAGCTTGATTATAATCATTAAGCTTTTACAGGACAATGAATGCATTGCAAAGGATTTTATGATCTTTTCCCCATCCTGCCTAGGCTGATGAAAGGGCTGCCATCTCTGCTTTCAAGATACAGACACAGGGCCACAGTGAATTTAAGGTTTTTGCCAGGGGTCACCCAGCGGCTGAGCTGGAGTTCTGGAGTTCTTGGCCAGATCTGGTCTTCTCCTTTAGGCTGATCTGTTTATGTGGGAGCTGTGGAAACTTAGAGCTAATGAAATAATATGTTGGGGGTCTGGAAGGTAGTAGGACATGTTGTTTGAAATTTATCATTCAGTGAGAATTTTGTTTTTGATTCATTAGGATTTGATAAATCAAATGTAGAAGAACCGAGTCGTACCTATTTCCCTTCTGTGGTTCTCCACCTTTCTTTTAAATTAACATTAAAAAATATTAAAGTATAATTGGCATTACAACCTTATATGAGTTTGAGGTGTACAACATAGTTATTTATATATTTTGGATATTAACCCCTATTGATGTATCATTTGTATATTCTCTCATTCATTGTGTTGCCTTTTCATTTGGTTGATGATTTCCTTCGCTGTGCAAAAGCTTCTTAGTTTAATGTAATCACATTATTTTGGCTTTTGTTGTCCTTGCCTGGGGAGACATAACCAAAAAAATATTTCTCAGGTGGATGTTAAAGAGTTTCCTGCCTATGTTTTCTCTTAGGAGTTTTATGGTTTCTGGTCTTATATTGAAGTCTACAGGGTGTCCCAAAAATATGTACATACTTTAAGAGCTGTTATTTCAATTTTGAAAATGAAATCTATTTTAATAAATACTGCCTTTATAATTATTCAAAGTGTGTATATACAGTTTTGGGATAACCTATATAATCCATTATATAGTTTTGATGTAGCTATCCAGTTTTCTCAACACCATTTATTGAAGAGACTATCTTTCCCCCATTGTATATTCTTGCCTCTTTTGTCATAGATTAATTGATATGATATAATAATATAAGTGTGGGTTTACTTCTGGGGTCTCTATTCTGTTCTATTGATCTATGTGTCTGTTTTTGTGCCAGTAGTATACTGTTTTGATTACTATAGCTTTATAATATAGTTTAAAATCAAGAAATGTGATACCTCCAACATTGTTCTTCTTTGGCTCCCTATTTTATGTGCCATCTTTTCCTCTGCTCTCTAGAAGAACTTGGTCTGGAAGGAGTGATTCCAAGTTCCAGGCATTTGGAGAAGGATCCAAGTGGTGGGTGAGCCTCACCATGCTGATTGCACACCATGTGTGAAGCTTAAGATCACTCCCTTTCATTTGGAGGTGGCATTATGACATCCTCTTCTTCTCCAGAGGGTTTCTAGTTAAAGCATTAGTTTCATGGGGTCTTCCTAGGCATTCAGGTACTTCAGACTCTCGTGTCAACTCATTTTGGGAATTCGGGGTTAAGCAAACTGAAATGTTACTTATTAATTTTTTATTTTTCTTGCACAGCAGGACATCTCAAAGCCTCATGTGTGTTGTGAGTTGCCAAGGGAGGACTCAAGTGTAAATCTTATCTGGAACTTGTTGACCACCAACTCTATTTTCTCCTTGTGCTATCTTCTGACAGTGTCATTCCATGGAATACCCCTGAGGAAATTCGAGCTCAGAGGTTCTCAATAGGCCCCTTTCAGAGAGGCAGCACACAGTCCCCTTCCTTCTTTCTGTGGCTCCTCATGGGCTTCATTTGCCCTGTGGAGTTATGGGAAACAAATTTGGGGTGAAATATCTTTACTGCACAAACCTACTAGGCATGAACTTGTACCCAAGGCTGGGAAATGAGCCAGATATATTCTGACCTGAACTTCCCCCCTCCTCCCCCCGTTTAATTATGCCAACTGACTATAATACGGTAGGTAAATTTTGATTATAGGGTATGTATTGGGACACAAATTACTATAGAGGTCTTAGGAGTGCAGATCCAGTAGGTTATACTATGAACAACATCTTGAAATCATTTGTACCAAGAATTTTTCAACATAATTAGATGGCCTTGTCCTAACCCCACCAACTTTTTTCCCATAACTGTGCGCTGGGATCTTTTTTATACACAGTAGTGTCAGGGGGTAAGAATGTGTCTTCTTTAGGAATTGTTAATTTTTAAATAGATCTGGCTGGCCATGTGGTAAATTGGAAACTTGGGGCTGGGGGTTGGGGGTAGGGAGAGGAGGAGAGTTCCTGTTGTGCGTCCGGCTCAGACACTGATATTCTCTCTGACCTTAGATGAGTCACTTAAAATCTCTGGATCCTGGTGTCTATCTCTGAAATTAGGATAATGACTTCTGCTTCCTCCCTTGCTCCTGGGGGTGGGAGGAAAATGAGATCATAAATTGTAAAGTGCTTTCAGCTTATAGGAAAAAAGGCAAGAAGAGAATTTTTAGAAAAGAGAAGTTTTTTTGTTTTAGATTTTAGAGAGAGAAAGGAGAGGGAGAGATAGAAACATAGATAAGAGAGAAACATCAATATCGATGGCTGCCTCTTGCACATCCCCCGCTGGGGATCAAGCCTGCAATTGAGCACATGCCCTGACCAGGAATTGAACTGGTGACCTCTTGGTGCATAGGTTGATGCTCAACCACTGAGCCATAATGGCTGGACAAGAGGAGGACTTTTTTAAGGTTCCCCATGTTCTTCTCTTAGTATCTAAATGCAGAATCCAGGGAGCAGATCCATAAGGAGAAAATTGAGGTCTGGAAGCTTCCCGTGTGTGGAATTGCCCAGGGTCCTTTGTAGGACTCCAGCTTTCATAGAGTATAGGATCTGACTGTCCTGAAAAGCACCATGAATGCTGTGAGGCTTGTGCTCTCTGTCCTTTATCTATCAGTTGATCATCAGCTGCTGTTATTGTGGGAAGTTCAGTCTGATTATTTCATAGTTTTGCATTCAATCTTATTCATGTAAGGATTCAGGCAAAGTCTCTTCATTAAACCTTGTCAAGCACCCACTTGCTGAAACTCAGATCCATTTGCTGGAAATCTGTCCTTGCATTGGCCTTTCTTACCCTGTGCTCAGACAATCCAGCACCTGGTGTTGTAACCTGACTTTATCTTGGATTATCAGGCTCTGTCATCTCAGCTACAACGTTTTGCAGTCAGGAGCCCGAACATTTCAGTTTTTTGTGTTTTTTTTTTGCTATGCTTATGTTATCCTGATGCTCATTTTCTTAAGGATGAGTTGGAGACAGAGCTTGTAGCCACAGGGTGACTCATGAGCACAAGGCATAGATGGATGTGAGTGAAGGATTCTTCTTCCCTGACCTCACTCCCAGACCCTACACCATCTAGTGCATTGAACTTGTCTGCTTATGAACCAGGTTCCAAAGCTATTTTGTTGCCTCCTCCCATCTGTTGTTAACCTTTGATGTAATTCCTTTATCTAAGGCATCATTTAGCCCAGTATCGCCTTATGGTTCTCACTTGATTGCAAAGGGTTTTCCCTCTCTCCTTAGACTAAGTACTTTACACGTTTCGGTGAGTACAGCTCTCCACTTACCCTCCTCTTCTCTGGACTTTAGTCCTGTCAGAGGCTTGGGATAGTATCTCACAGGGATAAGTGCAGAGTGGTTGCTCAGGAGGGAAGAAAAACTATAATTTATTGAATGCTTTCCATTTGTCATGCTCTATACTAGATACCAAAAATAACACAACAAGCCCACGCGTGTGGTAATCATGTTTTGCAGATGAGGAAAAGTAGGCACAGAAAAGTCAAGTGACCTGCACAAGGTCCCATGACAGTGAAGGGGTGGAACTGACATTGGGCCCACACTCTCCAGCTATGCCCTGCTGTTCCAAGCACTTGTTGGTAGTCACACTTCTTGTTATTTACGTAATTTTAGTTTCTTGCATTTGTATAGTGATTTATGGCATCAGAAAGTTTTTATAAATTTGATTTCATTCTCTGCCTGCAACAGCCTTATGAAATAAGTACCATGGTAATAATGTTCCATTTTTGTTTTTAGTTTTATTTTGTTTTAGATGAAGAAGCTGGTGCTTGTGGGGTTTAGTGATTTGCTCAATGACCTACTATCTGGTGACCAAGCTATACCATAATCTATTATCAAAATATCCTTCCTCAAATACTATTTCATTATGCCATTTTTTTCTGATTAAGTGACAACCTATTTCTAATGTGAAACTGTCAAATGGTTGCTCAGTTCTCTTTGCCTGCTGACCTTTTCCATGCATGCATGCATTCATTCATTTACTCAACAAATCTTAATTAAACACTTGTGATGTGTGAAGAACTGGGGATACAAAGAGGAATGATACATGGTCCAAGCCTTTAAGGAGATTACAATGTGGTCAAGGAGTCATGCCGGTCAGCCCATTATTTTAATCCAGGATAATAAAGACTATGATAGAGGGAGTCATGGTAGCACATTGAAGGGGCACCTCACCCAGATAGTGGGCTGAAGGAGGACAGCTTGGAGAAGGTGATGCTTATGCTGAATCCTGTAGGACAAGTTAGGTGCAGGGTGTGAGATCGGGAGGGAAAAGGGTGGGGTTGGGAAAGCTAAACAGGGGAGATCATGAAGGACTTTGTGGGCAAAAGAAATGTAGACTTTATCCCATGACTATGGAGAGTAATTATTATAGGATTTTAGGCAGGAGATGACATGATGACATAAGCAGATTTGCATTTTAGAGAGGACATTGCGGCAGAAGCATTGAGAATAGATTGGAGGAAGGTCATAGAGGAGATAGCAGTCACTTAGGTAGTCATTGCAGTAAAACAGATGAGAAATGAAGGCCTGAATTAAGGTATTTACAGTTGGACTGGAGAAAACCACTTGAATTAGAAAGACTTAAAGAAGCAGAAATTCATAAGGTTTGCTGACGTATTGGATATCAAAGGTGAGGAAGAGGAAGGAGTCAGGAGGAGGTCTGGGTTTTTGACTTGAGCAGCTGGACAGACGGTAAAGCTATTTACAGGGAGAGGGACATAAAAGGAGGAGTTCCATTTTGAAAACTTTCAGTGTGAGATGCCTGTGAGACACCTAGATAAAGAGGTCCAAGGGTCAGTAGTACATATAGGTCTGGAACTCAGGAGAGAAATCTGGCTGGAGATAGAAACTTGGGAGTCATCATTAGGAATAAAGTGATTGCAACCTCAAGAGGAGATGAGATTGAGCAGGAAGAAGGTGTAGTACAGTGGTTCTCATCCTTGGCTGTGCCTTAGAACCACCTGGGGGAACTTCTTCAATTCTGCATTTAAGAAGCCACATAGCCCTGACTGGTTTGGCTCAGTGGATAGAGCGTGGGCCTGCAGACTGAAAAGTCCCAGTTCGATTCCAGTCAAGGGCATGTACTTTGGTTGCGGGCACATCCCCAGTTGGGGGTGTGCAGGAGGTGGCTAATCGATGTTTCTCTCTCATCGATGTTTCTAACTCTCTATCCCTCTCCCTTCCTCTCTGTAAAGAATTAATAAAATATATTTTAAAAAAAAGAAGCCACATAGCTTGGGTCACACCACAGACCTATAAAATTAGAATGGGAATGGGATCCAGGCATCCATGTTCTGTAGAACTCTCCGGATTGATAGAGTGGCATCCAAAGTAGACAAATATTTGGCAGGCAGAAATGAGAATAAGGAAAGTCTCATTAAAGGTATCAAAAAAGGAGGAGAAACTCACGGGGAGCCTAAGAAGTTCCCCGGTGATAAGAGAACCTGGAGAGAAAAGGGATTATGGGTGGAGAGGTCAAGAAAAAAAGAGTGAGCCGTAACCGGTTTGGCTCAGTGGATGGAGCGTCGGCCTGCGGACTGAAGGGTCCCGAGTTCGATTCCGGTCAAGGGCATGTGCTGGGTTGCGGGCACCTCCCCGGTGGGAGGTGAGCGGGAGGCAGCTGATAGATGTTTCTCTCTCATCGATGTTTGTAGCTCTCTATCCCTCTCCCTTCCTCTCTGTAAAAAAATCAATAAAAATATTTTAAAAAAGAAGAAAAGAGTGAGACCCCCCTCTACATAATCTTCAGTCACTTCCTAAAATGTCCCTTAGCTAATCTGTTTGCTATTTCCATCATTTAACTTCATAGCTACCCATCTGTGTCTCTACTCAAACTACTCCCATACCCAGGAGCCCTGCCCTTTCCAGGATGCCAATCCACATCGATCACATCGATTCCATATTTAAGACTTGGCTCAAAGCTTGTCCTCCTAAGACTATCTGGTTACTTTGACCAGATTCTGATTACTCCTATTTAGGTAGTCCCTTATGCATGTAGTTGCTTGCTAAAGATGGTCCTGCTGTGGAGCAGTGCCAAGAGTCCAGGATTTAGACTCTAAGATCTGGGTTCAAATTCTGACTCTGTACAAGTTAATTAGCCAAACCCTGTTGGAGAAGTCATTAAAGCTCATCTGTTTCTTTACCTGTAAGGTATTCATGACTGTAACTACTTTGAAGGGTTGATATAAGATTTGCGTGTGAGACTGTATAAAAACTATACATGCCCTGACTGGTTTGGCTCAGTGGATAGAACGTCAGCCTGCGGACTCAAAGGTCCCGGGTTCGATTCTGGTCAAGAGCATGTACCTTGGTTGTGGGCACATCCCCAGTAGGAGATGTACAGGAGGCAGCTGATCGACGTTTCTTTCTCATTGATGTTTCTAACTCTCTATCCATCTCCCTTTCTCTCTGTAAAAAAATCAATAAAATATTTTAAAAAACTATACATGTGGTATGGCATTGGGTGGTATTATTAAGTTTTACGGTTGTCCATTGGTTGCTTTGCAAGCATCCCAAAGTGTGTGTGTGTGTGTGTGTGTGTGTGTGTGTGTGTGTCTGATTTTTAACTGGATTATAAACTTGAAGACAGAACTGTGTTTTGTTTCTTTTCGAACCCCCTTTTAGCTTTGAGGGCTGTGGTGATTCTCAGGCAGGTACACAACATTTGGGGGCTCGTGGGGTTAACCAAGTGCAGCAACCTTAAGGATGTTGCTCCCAGGGGACAGGACTTCTGGAGCTTTGAGCAGGACCAAGAGTCAGATGACAGGCTGCACTTCTATGTCATTTGAATCAGTATCACCTAGTCCAGCTCTGTAGGCTGCAGACAGATAGGTGAAAAAATCCTAGTTATGTGCAGTAAGTGGAAAAGGCTTGAGGCAAAATCATCTGTTGACTCAGGAAAACTTCTCCGAGGAAAATTCAAAATCCTCAAGCCTGCCCTGCATGGCTGGAATCTGCAGAGAGACCTCTCTGACCTCTTCTCCTGTGACTCACCCCCTCGCTCATTTGTATCCACTCATCTCTTTACTGTTTCCTGAATACAAGGCTTTAGAGCCTTTGCAGGTGCTATTCCTTCTCCTGAAATGCTCTTCTTTGGATGTTCATTGGTTTCTTTCCTTTATCTTCTTTGGGTCTTTGTTCCAATGTTACTTTCTCAGGAGACCCACCCTGACAACTTTATTTCATTTTTGTGACCCTCAGCATTTATCTTCCTTCACTGATTTTTTTCCTGTAGCACCTGTTATGATCTGATATGTATTTTAATTATTTATTCCCTCTTGTCTTTATATTAGGATGTAAACTCTACAAGGACCATGTTTTTTGTCTATGTTTTTTAAACTGCTATATCCTTGGTGTCTAGTTGAAACATATATGCATTCATTCTCAACAGCCTTTGTAATTTTCTGGATCTGAAGACACAGGGAATCCAGTGATCAGTAGATGGCGCTAGAGCTCCATATGATCTTTTTCTCCAGTTGGCTTCCAAGGTGTTTTTCAGCCTCTGGAATATTTACTGTGCTAAATGAATTGGCCTGGTTGATTCATCTAGACAGTTAGTTATACAACCATAGCGTTATGACTTGAAGGAGACATTATAGGTTGCATTGTGCTAACTCCTCATTTTAAGGATGAGAAAACTGGAGCACAGTAAGGGGTCAAAAATTACCTAAGTCATATGTGGCATTAGCAGCAGAGCCAGGACAAGAACTCCTTTCCTGACCTCCCTCACTCTCTTAAACTGTTACAATATGTTTAGTTGTGTTCTTAGCATCTTGCCCTCTCAAAAATACAAGTTGCTTGTATGTAAAATGCAATAAGAGATTGTATCTTGACAGTAAATATCCAGTCAATAAATATTCCATTCAAATTAGGCTCCAACTGCCTGAGCAAGTCTCATAGTAAATTAGCCAACAATAATGGCTGTAAATCCACTTGTACTGGGTTCTCAAAGGAATAGGAGACTCATCAGATTCTTATTGATCTTATCGCCTCTATGGAAAGGACGCACGACATAATTGAAGCAACAAGAGAACACTTGTTTATACTGCTATAAAGGCAGTATCAGAAGGCAGAATGCACACTGGGAAATCTGAGCATATGGAGCTCAACAGAGCACTGAGGGAGGATTAAAGGAGGTAAGTTTGAAACTGGCCTTTCAAGAGTCAGATGCCATAAATTTCTACACTAAAGACCAACTCCAAATTGTACAGCAAGTCATGCTATGAGACATTCATATTAAGACTTGGGGTATTTTACCACATTCATGATACTTGATACAGAATATATCAGACCAAGAACAGCCACTAGTTTTGATGCAGAGGGTATAGTGGCAAACAAGAGAAACAAAATCCTTGTTGCTGTGGACCTTAAGCTCCAGTAGGGGGCAGAAGACAATGAACAAGTAACAAAAACAAGATATGAAATATGAAAAAATGTTAAGAACAATAAATGAGAAGAGTATGTGTGAGAGTAATTGGGGCATAATCTTAGATTAAATGTTATAGAACCTTCTCTGGAGAGGTGATTTTTAGCTGATATCGCAATGAAATAAAGAGCTGGCCACAAAAAAATCAGGGAGAAGAATATTCCAGGCAGAAAATGTTCCACTGAACGAGAGAAACCAAGATGGCGGCATAGATAAACACCTGAAATTGCTATCTTGCACAACCACTTCAAAACTACAATGAAAAGAAAAAACGGACACCACCCAGAACCACAGGAAGGCTGGCGAGTGGAAATTCTACAACTAGAAGGAAAGAGAAAAGCACACTGAGACTCAGAGGAAATGCAAAAGCAAAGTGCAAAGGTACAGAGGTGCGCATAGAAAGGGCTCGTGGAAAGGGCTGGCAACTGAGGATGCAGTTCTCTTTTTCAATGTGGAGGGAGGCACAAGCTCCTGATGGCTCTGAACTCCAGTTCTGGGCGTTTCTGGTGATCCACACTCATACATATGAGGAGAAACTGGACTTTGGCATCGGGAGGAACTCCAGAGTGACTTTCTCTTAGTGGTGCTTGCAGCAATTACCGCAGCACACTGAGACCCAGGACACTGAGACCCGGGGCCTCTTAGGGCAGGACTGAGGATCAAGCCATAGCTGTTTGCTCCGCCCTGTTGATTCCCCAAGACCCCGCCCCACCCAAGCTGCACTCAGAAGCTTTTGCATATAAAAGGCTGGGTTGCCTCAGGCAGAGGCTAAATTAGCACCTCCTTAGAGATCCAAGAACCAGTGTACCCAGTGGTCAGAGTGGGACCATCCAGATTACAACTCTTCATATCCATAAGGGACACACTTAGGGGGCAGACTCAGTGAGCACCAAAGTCCCCCTGAAGCAAGTCTTGCCCCATGAGGGTGTCTCCAGCACAGTTCTCCCACCGTAGATACAGCTGATTCTCACAGCCAAGTGGCCTGGAGGTCAATTCCTCCCAGTGATACCAACAACACTCAAGGCTTAGCTACAACAAGACTGTGCACAAAACCTACAAAGGGGTGCACCAAGAGTGTTTACCTCAGGTAATTGGGGAGGCTGAGCCACTCGGCCCTATAGGGCACCTAGCACAGAAAGCCACTCTATCAATGCAGGGAAGCAGCCAAAATGTGGAGACAAAGAAACAGGTCACAAATGACAGAAATAGAGGAAAGCAAACTATTGGATATAGAGTTCAAAACCATGGTTATAAGGTTTTTCAAGAGGACCACACCAAGACACATCATAATTAAAATGCTAAGGGCAGAAGACAAAGAGAACCTTAAAAGCAGCAAGAGAAAAGCAGTTAGTTACCTACAAGGGAGCACCCATATGACTGTCAGCTGATTTCTCAACAGAAACTTTGCAGGCTAGAAGGGAGTGGCAAGAAATATTCAAAGTGATGAATAGCAAGAATTTACAACCAAGATTACTTTACCCAGCAAAGCTATCATTCAGAATTGAAGGTCAGATAAAGAGTTTCACAGATAAGAAATAGCTAAAGGAGTTCATCACCATCCAACCAGTATTATATGAAATGCTGAAAGGTATTCTTTGAGAAGAGGAAGAAGAAGAAAAAGTAAAGATAAAGATTATGAATAACGAATACATATCTATCAACAAGTGAATCTAAAAATCAAGTGAATAAAAAATTTGATGAACAGAATAAACTGGTGAATAGAATAGAATCAGGGGCATAGAAAGGGAGGGGACTGACAATTCTCAGGGGGAAAAGGGTGTTGGGGGTGTGGGAAGAGACTGGAAAAAAATCGTACACCTATGGATGAGGACAGAGGGGGGCGGTAAGGGCAGAGGGTGGGGTGGGGACTGGGAAGAGGGGAGCTATGGGGGGAAAAAAAGAGGAACAACTGTAATAATCTGAACAATAAAGATTTAAAAAAAGGGAGAATATTCCAGGCAGAGGAAATAGCTGTTTCAAGGCCTCAAGATGGTGAACAGTGACTGAAGAGAAGAGGTGATACCAACAACAATCAATGCTCTGGGACAACTTCAAGCAAGATGACATCTGGCAGGGTCCCATCCTAGGAAGGCCCTGGGGAGAATGTTAAATTTTATACTCAGTTTGGTGGAAAACTACCAGGGAAATATGTGTTCTGACCCAGGGTTGAACCTATAACCTTGGCATATCAGGATGTAGGGAAGTGACATGATGTGTAAAATTGCAAAGGACTAGAGAATCCCACCAGGAAGCTATTGCTACATTTAAGAGGGAGATGTGGTGATGGGGGTGAGAGGAGCAAAGGGGACAAGAATGATGGAGTTGAGCCAGACTGCATTTTAATAGAAACAAGAGGTCTTGCTAATGAGTTTGTTTTGCGGGGAGAGAATGATTACAATAAAGAATATCTCCTAGGTTTTTGATTGAGCAATGTGGATGATGGTACTAACTTACTGAATCGGACAACATTGAGGGAGAAACAGGTTAAGAGTTCTGTTTGAGAATGCTAAGATTGAGATATTATTTCATGTCCAAATGAAATGCCAAGTAGATAATTAGATATATGAATCTGGAATTTAGGAAAGAGGTAGGGTTGGAGATGAAGATTTGAGAATCTTAGAAATAGTGATGATAGTTAAAGTCACAGGACTGGATAAGATTCCTTGTGGTTAGAAAAGAGAAGAAGGCAGCTGAGGAGTGATTCCCAAGGGGAAGAAAGTTGAGCTGCAGTGAAATAAAGATGATTTTTCTGTAAGGAAGTGATGTCTTTCTGATTTAGATATATTTGGAGAAAGCATTGTGAATTAGCCTCATAGTGTGTGTGATTTTCCTCAGAGTTTGGAAATAGAGACAGCACTTAAGAGTAATGGCCTTCTGTTTGGACTTTTCAGTTGAGGAAATTCAGAATGTTGTTCTGTGGCTCAGATTCAGAGAGCTGCTCCCCCCTCCTACCCCAACCCCTTCTTGAGGGTGGACTTTCCCCTTTCTGGTCATTGGCTTTAGACCTTAGAGCTGATGTGTTAACTTTATTCTCAAGTCACTTTGAGTCACTGAAGAGAAGGGAGATTAAGGCATTGGAAATGGAGAAATGGGAAGAGATTCAAGAGGTATGGAGGATATGGAATTGGCATGACTTAATGATCATTTGAATGTGTAAGTGAATGAGGGGGAAGAGGCAAATTTGACTTCTCTGCAGGGGAAGGAGCTGTAAATGATATCTAGATAAGTTCCTTTTGACTCATTTTTTTTTTGTTTCCTATTGATTTTTATAGGAACTCAAAGAACAAAGTGATCTTAGAAGCCAAGAAATTAAATCATTTTTGGAAAATGGCCCACAAGTGAAGATAGCACAGCCCCACAGTGAAGAAGAGAAAAGAGTCATCAAGGTCATTGCTCACCAATTATTTATTGGGCATTTAAATACAATTCCATAGATTTTCTTGTAAGGGTTTTCAGGCCCCAGTATCTTTGGGTCAATAATTTTGGTTCGTTAGGATCTGAAAACAGATGACATATGCTTCCTCTCTATTTAATATGATCAGAAACTAGAAAGGCATTGAGTTAAAACCAGTCTAGTCAGCTTTAGTGGTAGGAGCCAGGATAGTCCCTCTGATGAAGGGTAGGAGCCTGGGCTCTGGCAGTGTTGTGAATCCGAGATGTCCTCTGTGGTCTCTGACTCTCCTAGCAGCCTCTTCACTGTGTTTCATTTAAGTGTAGACTATGAGGCTTGAAATTCCTGATGTTTCATCCACAGGAGCCAAAGCTCAATGAAGCCCAGATATCCTCTTCTGAGTTTGTAATGAATATCTTCAGAATACCTTTCCTGTTTCTGAATTTTGGGAGAAGTTTCTACCTTTCAGTGACCCAATCATGCCCTATGTACAAGGAGGGCAAACCAGGAAATGATTTAAATCCCCAAGCTAATCAAAATTGGGATCTGATTATTTCACCCAATTTACCATTCAGATTTCACCCCACCAGAACACCCTGGATTTGCTGCTCAAAGAACTGACATGCCCTAAAAGTAAATGCTGATCCTCAAAAGCATCCTTGCAAGTAGATAGAAAGTAGAGGAGAGAAGGAAGACATACATTTTCAATCTCTTAAACAGAAATAAATACGAGTTTGATCTGTAGATTTCTTCTTTGGCAGTAGCTCTGTGCAATACAGCCCTAGTGCCAATGCTCTCTCTGCTCTTGTAGATAGTCATAAAGGGGGTTGGGAGTAATTGCTGCCTTGGTAGGGTGACTTCCCCCCTCATCTCTTCTTTGAGGCCTCCCTCTGCTCTGGGTTGGATGGAAGGCCACGTCACTGTGTCTTCCCTGGGAGCCTTGGCTCTGGTCATCCTCATTCATGTGGAATTTTTCTCTGTTAGCACAGCCTCGCTGGGTTCCATGGGATTGTCGATCCTGGGACCCTTGATATCTCTCTTTCTTCTCATGGGTTTGCCTATCCCATTGTTGCTGACAGTTTTGATCTTCTTCATGAGATTGCCTGTCTTGTCTCTGGCGGTTCTGCTCATCTTCATGGGTTTTCCTGCCCCGTGTCTGATGGCTTTGTTCCTCTTCATGGGTTTGCCTGTCCCGTGTCTCACATGGAGTTTCCTGACCCTCATGACTGATTTGGTGGCCCTTCTCTTTCTCTACCTGGTGACTCTGCCCCTCACGATGACTGTCCTTGGTCTGGGCCTCTCTGTGACCCTGCTCACCACTGCATGATTGTCTATCACTCCCTTTGTGAGACTGTGGTCTTTCTTGCTGAATTTGTGCTACGAGTTTGTGTTGGTGGTGTTGGCTATCCTCCTCAGGCTCCAATGTCTGGTGACTGTTCTGCTGCTCTACCCTAGACTGAAATCTCTGTCCCTGATTTCGGTTCACTTTTTGTCCTTGAGTCTGTTGACTGGGTCTCCCTGAACTTCCTGATTGCTCAACATATGAGCCTCTGCTTGTTCGCTCATTCCCTTGGAAGCACCTATTTTGCCCAGTTTCCTCAGGTTCTGACTGACTGCATTGAGAGCTCAGGCCTTGCCTGTCTGCCTGTCCATAGTGTGAACTCTGGCCTTGTCTGTCTGCCTGACCACAATGGGAACTCTGGCCTTGCCTGTCTGCCTGACCACAATGGGAACTCTGGCCTTGTCTGTCTGCCTGTCCATAGTGGAAACTCTGGCCTTGTCTGTCTGCCTGTCCATAGTGGGAACTCTGGCCTTGTCTGTCTGTCTGACCGTAGTGGGAACTCTGTCCTTGTCTGTCTGCATGTCCATAGTGGGAGCTCTGGCCTTGTCTGTCTGCTTGTCCATAGTGTAAACTCTGGCTTTGTCTGTCTGCAGGACCATAGTGGGAACTCTGGCCTTGTCTGTCTGCCTGACCATAGTGGGAACTCTGGCCTTGTCTGTCTGCCTGTCCATAGTGGGAGCTCTGGCCTTGTCTGTCTGCCTGTCCATAGTGTGAGCTCTGGCCTTGTCTGTCTGCCTGTCCATAGTGGGAACTCTGGCCTTGTCTGTCTGTCTGACCGTAGTGGGAACTCTGGCCTTGTCTGTCTGCATATCCATAGTGGGAGCTCTGGCCTTGTCTGTCTGCTTGTCCATAGTGTAAACTCTGGCTTTGTCTGTCTGCAGGACCATAGTGGGAACTCTGGTCTTTTCTGTCTTCCTGACTATAGTGAGAACTCTGGCCTTGTCTGTCTGTCTGTCCATAGTGGGAACTCTGGCCTTGTCTGTCTGTCTGGCCATATTGAGAGACTGAGCCTTGTCTGTCTGCCTGACCATAGTGGGAACTCTGGCCTTGCCTGTCTGCCTGACCATAGTGGGAACTCTGGC
>PVJC01022581.1:0-20976 GCA_004026665.1 Murina feae
TGGGGCTTTTATGCTCACTGCATCTGCCCCGAGTGTGTTCCTTGTGGATCTGTTTTGTTTAGGTTAGTCCCACTCTGGCCACTGTGTGGGGCTGGCTCCTGTATCTTTAAGGAGGTGTTGATTAAGCCTTTGCCTTAGGCTACTCAGTCTTTTATATGCAAAAGCCTCTGATGCAGCTTGGGAGGGGATGGGCCTTGGGGAGTCTGCAGGGCAGGGTGGAGCAAATAGCTATGGCGCTTCTCAGCCCTGCGCTGAGAGATACCAGGTCTCTGTGTCCCACGGTAATTGCTGCAAGCAACGCTGAGAGAAACCCGCTTTGGATTTCCTCCTGGTGCCAGTCAGTCCCCCTTCTCCGGGTGTCTGGGTCCTCAGAAACTCGCCTGGAACTGGAGTTCAAAGCCGCTGGGAACTTGTGGCTCTCTCCGTTTTGGAAAAGAACCGCGTCCTCCGGCGCCAGCCCTCTCCCCGAGCCCTGTGCGCGCGCCTCCATACCTCTGTACTTTGCTTCCGCCGCTCCTCTGAGTCTCAGACTCTTTTCTAGTTGTAGGATTTTCACTCAGCCAGCCTTCCTGTGGGTGCGAGTGGTGTCCGTGTGTTCTTTTTGTGGTTTTTCTGAAATAGTTTTTCACGGCTGCATTTACGGTGTTTACCTTATGCCACCATCTTGTTTCTATCGAGTTTTTTAATTCTTAGGGATAGTGGATGGTGTATTTGTCTTCTCAGATGAGAATGCTGCCTCTAAAGTGTGTGGCTCATTTGTAAGCACTGCAGCATCTGTGACCTGGGGTGTGCTGTTACCTCCAGCAAGCCTCATGTAGGGAAATCTGGAGGCTGCTACCTTTTTGAGTGTGACTTGGTTTCATTATCTCTGTATGTTGAGACCTAAAATGAAAATACTTTTCTGCAGTGATTAATATTCCCTCCAGATGATATTTATCTTAATTATAGTGTCGTTTTTTTATGTGACTTAAGTTACAGAACTGCTGCCCAGTTCAGCTGATTAAAACAAAGCTGTGATGAATAAGGAGGGGGGAAATTTGATTAAGCATCAGGGTTGAGGAAAAAAAAAGTTTTGTTTACAACTGTCATCCTAAATTTGTTACACAGTTGCCTTTGCACTGCTGGTGAGAGGCCTCATTATTGGTTTGCTGACTTAAACATTTGAAAGTAGCTAAAGGAACCTGGCATTAGGAAGGGGAGGGGACCTCAGTGGTGCATTTTTGTGAGAGCAGTAAAAAAAGTTTAAAGTTTCAAGGAGAATGAAGGAAGATAAAGATCTTGTCAGTAGCTTGTTATTTCTCCAATAATTATCTGAGGCCTGCAGGCACTTAATTATGCTTCCTCTGTCCCCCCTCTCTCCCAGTAGTTTTCCTTTTTTAATCTAGAAAATGAGTGCTTTTCCTCCACCAGTACCATGCCCCAGAAGACTGTGTGAGATTGATGGAGGGAAGTTCTATCTTGTCTGAGTGAGAAATCCCTGCAGACATAATGGGAGGAAAGGTCTTTTATCTTCCCAGTGATGGTGAAGGTAAGAGTGAAAAGGAGGGGCCTACCACATTTTGCTTCTGAAAAGAAATGCATTTGGATTTTAAATTCAATTTGGAGAGGTAAATTATAATTGGATTACATAATTTCTATGCTTGTAAATATTGTGCCCTTCAAAGCTGGAAAACTAACCACATAAATATTTGGAAATGGTCTATACAAGTAAATATCAAATACCTCTCGGGCTGTTAGGTTGCTTGGAAGTAAGGTCAAAGGAAATGGTTTGGCATAGGGTTTAGCTAAAAGACTTATTTTGGCAGATTCTTGAGGTAGTGAGCATCAAATGTGGATTTTATTGTACTATTGACAGGAAAGGAATATTTTCCAGCTATTCTCATATGACCTTAAGTGTAGGATTGCATTAAGATAAATGCATCAAGATAGGTGCATTCGCTCACAGTTTGTATCATAGATGATGTATTTTCTTGTCCCTATGAGGCTTAATTTGCAGAATCACTAATTTGTCACAGCAGGGAGGGTTTGGTGTCAGGTTTCAGCCAGTGGTTCTGTAATTTGAATAGAGGAGAAACCCAAGTATTACATCACCTGTCTGTAGCAGGGAACCTCCCTCTCTGAAGGGGGTTGAGGTAGAGGTAGCCTAGGGGAACTTGTAACTATCAACTGAAGTTGTTTATGTGCTCAGCACCAAGCTGGGTGCATTTCTCTAATTTTTTTCTAAGCCTTTTCTCTGGATGGGTAGATATGCATGCCATCATACTATTTGCATACAGTGAATGTGAAAATTTCCTTTGAATCAGCCTACTTTTTTGTAATCTGACCCAATTAATCTTTTTCCTTCAATCTTTTGCGAATTTAACTTTCTCTTTAGTGGCTCATTATGACATTTGCATACATTGAATATACTCTCATTCTCTTCTGTTACCTGTACAACCAAAGTTTCTTGAGCCCTTTTAGAAGTCATGAAATAGAATTATGTAGTGCCTAGATTTCTAGTTACTTACATGTGTGTGTATATATGTATTTTATATATGATATTAATCTACAGGGTGGGGCAAAGTAGGTTTGCAGTTATTTATATGGAAAATAATACAAATATTAAAAACTATAAGAAAAAACTAGTTTGTGTACTCAGAACTGTAAACCTACTTTTGCCGTACCCAACTTATGTGCATTTGCATTAACATGCAGGCTTTGAGATTATGATGTAATATTGATTTTAACTACAATATTTTTGATGGCTTTACATTTTAGAAGAGGTCACCAAAATGGTTTTGATTGCTATTTTTGTTTTCTTCTGAGGTACTTGATAATTTTAAATTAAAGCTAAGGAAATTTATTAGGGTTGAAATTTCTGTAATTAGGCATGTCTTGATGCTATTTATATACCTTTTTTTTTTTTGTAATGGATACTTCCCCAGTTACCCTGTAGTAGTTCTGTAATATTATATTCCAGTATTGCTGGGCTATTTCTTCAAGGTGCTTTATATTTCTTGAAATGCCATTTTAACATTTTTCCTAACGACTGAGGACATACTAAAGAAAAAAGGAAAGCAGAATTCAGATTATTAAAAGAATTAAAAAACAATGTTGTCACAAACTTCAAGAATTACCCTGCCCTCAATAGTCTCCCACCTTCTGTCACCGCCCTTCAGAGATGGCCCTTGTTCATGATCTGAATTTCCACTGTGATGGCTAACTCAGGAGTAAGTGTTTTTAAAGCAATCTGTTCAGTTTAGTTGAGTTTCAAACCATTTAATAAGTAGTTTGGATATTAAAGTTTGTGCCATTGCATTCCTTAGTGTGATTGCTTTAAGCTAAAGGTAGAGGATATGAGAGATATAGAATAAAATAGAGGTAATTTTATATTGATGTAGCCCCTATTTATGCTGAGTGCTTTTTCTTTACAACCTGTGGGCTGGTGAATGTTTGAAGTTAATTTCAGAATTCATTACCTTTTGATTGTATACCTTATACATTGTATTTTCAGAAAAAAATTAAAAATAATTGTGCCATGTGATCCCATTGAACAATGTAAATGATCTTGGGTTATATCAGATGTTGAATATATTCATAAAAAGACCCTACTTAATTTCTTTTGTGATGAAATTGTGGAATCATTTTAAAGACACGCTGTTTTTTGATGGCTATGATTTTTAGCCTAAGCATGACTTCCACCTGAATGCAAGAAGAGAAAAGGAAAACACAATAAATAAAGGAAGTCATGAGCTGAGATCTATTCTACTGCGATTGACAATTCAGGCCTCCAATTAAGACTCATTTACACTCCTTTGTGTTTCAAATAACTTTTAAGACTGGGAGGAAAAAGTAATGAAGTTGGAGGGATAAAATGAAAACTTAAAACAGTTCAGATTCTAAGGTAATGAATGCACCTTCTAAAGGATCCTTTTCATGACTAAATTCTTTGTTATCCTTAACTGTGAATACACCCCTGGGATTTGAAATGGAGACTCCCTCACCTCCTTTAGTTACCTTCTTTATTAAGCTTCTGCCAGTTTCAGGAACTCACTTAAAAAAATGATGTTGAATTTTATGACCTGCCTTTAGAACAAAAGCTCACTACTTTTGGTGAGATGCGCTTGCTCTCTTCGTCTGCTATCTTGTTGCTGTGTCTTGAAACAGGTTAGCAGCCACCTTCCTGAAGGACCTGCCCGGGCACAGAGCATCTCAATCTCACTGATAAAGAGCATAATGACTTGTTAGATCACATTTACTGTGCAAATGAACTTGAATGTCACCAGGACAGCATACCTGTGTATAATTAAAAGACTTAAATTTTCTTTTGGATTTAATGCCCCTTCATGTTTTTTTAAAAAATATATATTTTATTGATTTTTTTACAGAGAGGAAGGGAGAGGGATAGGGAGTTAGAAACATCGATCAGCTGCCTCCTGCACACCTCCCACTGGAGATGTGCCCGCAACCAAGGTACCTGCTCTTGACCAGAATCAAACCCGGGACCCTTCAGTCTGCAGGCTGACGCTCTATCCACTGAGCCAAACTGGTTTGGCCCCACCCCCCCTTTTTTTTTAAATCAGGTTATAGCTTTTGGAGTTATAGCTACTTATTCTGGCTATAAATACGTCAATACTTTTTTCTTTTTTTTGGGTAAAATATAGGGCATGACCTTTGACATCTTGCTTGGCTATGCCTGAGAATTAGACAGCCTTCAATTTAAATGGAATTCCCTTGCTTTGTTTTCTGTGATAGTATGGGAAATACATTTTTGGCTGTTTCAATCAGAGGAAGACAGGAAATAAGTAAAATTGAAACACACAAAGAGGGTATTAATTCTTGGGTGTGGTTTAACTGGCATGCTTTTTCTTATAGGAGTCTGAACCTACAAAAGTAGTTAGTGCAGAATACTGAGAAAATGCTATAATATTTAGTTTTGTTTTCTTTGATCGGGACTTGACTAGCTTGACATTTTAGCGCCTTTGAAACTGTTTTGCATTTAAGTACACATGGTAGAAAGAACTAAACTCCCTGTCATGTCTTTTTATGATGCTTTTACCAGTCCTGAGTGTGCCATCAGCAGCAGAGAAATGTGCAAAAGGAACCACATTTGTTTGCACTTCTCCCATGAGGGAGGAGAGGATTTTGCTGCTACTTACTAAACGTTTACATGTTTGATTCTGTTTCCTGAATCTAATCAGAACCACCATAAAAAATTATCTCTTTTATCTTGTATGCATATATGCATAATCTCTTGACACAGGTAATAGTGGGGTAGGGGGGTAGGGGCTTAGGGTGCAGGCCAGAAGGGGTCAATGGGGAGAAAAAAGGGACATCTGTAATACTTTGAACAATAAAGATTTAAAAAATTATCCCTTTTGAATTCTCATGAAATTAAAATATCTAAAATTTGATGTAGAAAAAAATCTTGAAGCCAAAGTTTTACAATCTTTCTCTTTTAAAAGTCACAACAGTCAACTTTTGCTTTAACTGCTTTAAATGGAAGATCGTGATTCCCCTGCCCCATTTTCCCTCAATCTACTAATAGACTTGCTTTTTGTTCATTAGTTGTTGTTTTTTTATTTTTTTATTTTACTTCCCATCTAAGGCCAATACCCAGGGTGCATTAGTTAAAAATGTAGGTTGTAGTCTGATCTGTTCTGTTCTTGGTTATCTACTAATTGAAGAATGCCACATGTAGCCTTCTGAGCTTTTGAGGATACATCTAAATGGCTCCTGTAATAAGGGCACTTATTTTTTATCATCTCCTACATTCTTCCTTACTTTTTCAATTCCTCCTTTGTTTTTTCCTCCTAATTTTTAGCCCCCTCATTCAAATATTTGATTTTAATAAATTTCTCCCATGTGCTAATGTAAATTAAGTGAAAGGTTCCTTTAAAGGTCATTGTTGGTTACTGGTGTGTTCTACTTTATTGCAACAACCCTGTTGTGTTTACTACTGGGAATGGTCATTCATTGGGAATGGTCACTGAATTATTAATGGATCTAATCCCATTCAGAAGTATTTACAAGTAGAAGATTTACTGTCTGACAAGTTGTCTATATAGGAGTTATCTTAAAGTGTTGGCATTCCTCTTTAGTTCCTACTCCTTGGGCTCAAGGCCTAAGTTTATTTGTGTAATAGAAGGTATGAAGAATTGTGGAGTCTTTGAACAAATTTAAAACTACCACCTGATACAGGAACCATTTGGAGGTTTTGAGAAACTATTACCTTTCACACTGCTAAAAGTTTATTTTTGTATTGATCCTATCTTCACCTATTATTACTTCTGTCCCACATTCCCAGCTCAGCTTGCTTCTGTTTCTGGGTTTGGGAGCTACATTGAATTAGCTTATTTCCCATTCAGGTCATGAAGCCAATTCTTTCCCCAGGTAACCAGTCCTAACTCCTTATTGAGCCCTTCAGGGGACTTAGTTTTTCTATATGTTATCAAAACCCAGAACCCCAAGCAAGTTTGTATGGATGAAGAACAGTGGGGTGGTAGTGCCCTGTCCAGGCATAGCATGATTCTGGTAGGGTGGCTTAAAAAAGCCCGTGCTAGTGTTGGGACTCAGTTCCTTCGTCCTGCTCCACTATACCAACTGTTGGGTCTGAGCCCCTTTGCGAGAGACTGAACCTTTTGGATGCCGGGTATTCAACAGAGAAGCCATGAGAAGTTGTGGGTATATAAGAGAGTCTTTATTATAGGAGCCATTGATAACAAGGAGCCACTGGACAAAACAGTTCTTCTAAGCAAAGTTTCATATAGTTCCATATTGTTACCGGTAGGTAACAATACATCTTTCCCACACAGCAGCAACCGCTTCTGTACCCACAGCAGCAGCCTGCTGGTCAGTAACATCTTCCCCATAATACAGTCCAGTACTGGCTGGTCAATAACAACTTCATACTACTTAGACAAAAGAGACTTCTTTCCAAATAGTGACCTCACTATTTGGGTTATAGAAGGGCACGCTTGCACAGTGTACACCTTGCTGCATTCTTGCTTAGCACCTGCATATAGCAACTCAACCTTGAATACTTCTAAGATTCCCACGCTCAGAGTGGCCCTGAACATCCAGTGTACTCTGAAGAAGGCTTCTACACTCCAATTGGCCTTGGGCATCCAGCATACTCTGACTAGGGTCCTCACAGCTAGTATTGATGTAGAAGAGAGGTAAAAGAATTAGGAGCCAGCAAGGTCTGTGTGGATTGTAACTAGTGTTTGAAGGATGGTAGTATTGTTCTTCTCACTGAATATGAATAAGCTACAAGTCCCACATTAAGCAAGGCCCATAAAGAGGAAATCTATGAGGAGGAGAGTGACTGAGGCGAATAAGCTAAACAGAAGCAACGCTGTGGATTCTAGCCTTGTAAGCTAAAATCTGTAAGTATATGTTTGCCTATTTTGAAAGATATTTTTACTAACTTCGGTTTGTACTGGCCAGGATGTGAAGGAAATACCTTTTCCATTGTTGGGTCATATAGACGTAAATTTTCATTGCATTTGCTCTCACAAATCCATCCCATTTTGTGATACGTAGTTAACCTATATTTGATTTTTGGGAGGAGAGAACCACATTGAGGTACAAGATGAGTAATCATAGCCATGTCTGTATAATGTCACCAGCTGTTCTCATTGAGCTAAAAAAGTGTCTTTGTACTTTCCAGTGGTGAATTTTGAACTGTCTCTAGCCATAATCTAGTTTAGCAAATTCTGTAACCTTCCTGTTTCATCTGTGTTAAATTTGAAAATTACTAACTTTGAGAGTGGTGGTGTTGGCTGACTTCACATTTTCAAGTTTTAAATGTTAATTTCTGGCCTGAGAATATGAGACTGTGGACTAGAGTAGTCTCTACATTAGTAACAGGAGTTAAAACCAAAGGGTTATATGAGTTGTCTTTAATAAGGATGAAAGATAATGCTGCCCCTGTATTTTGGGTGAATAATTTCATAGATAGACATTTTATCTGTTGATTACATAGATTTGACTTAGTTAAACCAGACTTTCTGGAGTTGAGATCGTCAATATGAAGGGTTATATGCTCCTATAAACCACTTGGGAAGAACTTGAGCTAATGCTGAATGTGTAACTTAGTACATCCCTTGGGACTCTGTGGATCTTATATCATGAATGTTTCTCCCACTCTGTTGGATTTGGCTCTCACTCTATCTTTGGCTTCTAATTGGTTATCCTTTCATCCTCCCATCGTATTTCTCCCTCCCAGTAACTTTTTCCTAGATAGCCAAGTCCCTACTCTCCTTGTCTGTCCACATAAAAGCTTTATCTACTTGGCACCCCCTGAGGTGAGCTGAGATGGAAGAGGATGAGTGTCCCATCTTAATCACAGATTGATGAGGATGTGTTTCAATTTCCTCTGTCTCAATTTCCCCACCTGTAATTTTTGTCAGTGATAATTGGCCAGCCAATGCCCATGTCTACAAAGTATTAGAGATCCTTGGTAGGTGTATATTCTCTCACAACCCTGGGAAGATGCCCCTTAGATCAATAGTGTGATCCAGAACTGATGTTGGAGTAATTTCAGAACTGTCAGACTTGCCTGTAGCATTTGCTTTTTATAATAACTTTATGAGCTAGCCCAAATCTGTAATTTTGCAGTAAATATTAGGAGTGCTAGATTCAGGTTCTAGATTGGTAACCCAGTAATTCATGTTTAGAGAAATCATATCACTGCTGTACTAGCTTCTTCATCTATAAAATGGGGTTAATGATACCACTGGGAAGTACTTGTAGGGTAAGTTGAGGTGCTCAGAGCAGGAAGCTGTATAATTATGCCATAATATACATTTTAGCATTAGCCAATGCTAAATACTTGGACTTAAATACTTGAACTTAACATTCAGAATTGTTGGGCCCTGGCCAGCGTAGCTCAGTTGCTTGGAGTGTTGTCCTGTACACCAGAAGATGGCTGGTTCGATTCCTGGTCAGGGCACATGCAGGAGAAAACTGATCTATCTCTCTCTCTCTCTCTTTCTCTCTCTCTCTCTCTCTCTCTCTCTCAAAACAAAACAATAAGAAGAGTAGTTTAGAACCTGGGGCTTTCATTTTTTCTTTATGGGCTTCTGGATTATATGGAATATTTTTAGATAAAAAACACCAATGAGAACTAAAGAAACCAAAACACCAAACTAGAACTAACTTTTCTACTAATTCTGCAGCATGTTTGATAGGGCATTCTGGAATACTTATCTTATGTTTGGGAATAACTTCTCATAATTTGGAAAAATACCTGACAATATGAAAAGGCAGAATTCAAAATTGTATGTGAACTGATCCAGTTGTATGAAATCTCTTTTAGTTTCCAATTGTGTGAAATATCTGGAAGAAATATCCGTAAGTATTAGTGGTGGGTTGTTTTTGGATTGTATAAATATGGATAATTTATCTGTTCTTTATAGTTTGCCTTTTTTATGTTTTCAAGTAACAAATACTTTTATTAGAAGAAGCACTAAGGTTTTTTTGAAATGATAATGAAGTTTGTGGTTTTTCATCTTCTTGAGAATATTGGATTTAAGCAAGTGTTGATTTATTATACTGTTAAAGGGCAGAGAAGAGGACTGGAACTAGACTTTATATTTATTATTTCATTGCATAAACATATAAGGTAAATATCATTACTATGCCTATTTTTTACACGAGGCAACTGAGGCACAAGTTAAATAATTTGCCCAATGTCACACAGTAAGTGATGGAATCAAGATGCCAGCTGGTTTTATTGTAGTTATCAGGCTCTTAACCACTTTGCTACAGGAGAGATGATTGTCTTTGGAATCTTGGAGGAAAAAATAGGACTTTAAATTTGGAAATATAAAGGTAAAATAAAATTAATAGGTAAGTGATCAGTTAACAGAAGTTTTGCTGGCTTGTTCAGCTAGTTAACTATACTCCTAAAGATGAAAAACGACTTCGATAGAGAGTCCTTGGATTAGTGAATTTGCTTGTCTTCTGAGAAGGAATACATTTGTGATGATTAATCAGCAGTTGGGAAGAGTTGACTCAAGTGACCCAATCATGGCTTACAGTGTGGCAAAAAGGAGTTGCCCCTTGTTTTCCTCACCAGGTAGGCCCTATTTTGTTTCACTCTGGGCTCTGTCACCCCTTCACATACTGCTTAGGAGGAGGAAAAGTACTTGGTTTCACAGGGAGATGTTCTCAGCCTGATGATGCTCTAGGTGTTGGCAAATAGAACAAATACTGGCTTCATTTGGACAGAAAAGACTTTGTTCTTGGTGAGCTTAAGCTTCAGGAAGGCTACTAAGCCCTTACTTAAGGGACAAGAATGAGGTAATGTTCTTAAGCTGTCATCCAAAGTTTATGAAGTACCATTCAGTCTTCTTGTCATTTGGAAGTATCTCCAGTGCATGGATAGGAAACAGGCCAAGGGAGACTGTGTGACTTGCTCGGACTGCCCTCCTGGAATTGGTGGGAGTTGTGGAATGTCAAAACTGCCCTTTTTGTTAGAGCATCAGTTGGCCTGGATAATTCCCAGGATTCCCCTTGTCAAAAGAAAGGCTTTTTCTTTGCTTTGAAAGAAGCACGAAGAGGAGAGTAGTGTAGTTCAAAGGCAGTGACAACCCTGGCTTCAGAGGGAGGTGTTGCTTGGCTTTGGATCTTGCTTCCAAATATTATTTATCCTCTCTGTCTTCCCATTTGGCCTTTAGGAAATCATGTCAGCCTATAATTTTATTAGCCAGTGTCACCCCAATAAATGAAAGGAAAAAAAAAAGGTCATGTCAGCCCACAGTGATTCTTTCAACTGCTTTTGTGTATGTTGCCTGTATGAAACGGTGTCACATTCGATTTTTCCTGAACAAGTAAGTTACTAATGGATGGGATTTGTGCCATTTTACCATGGGATTATGTAAAGAGTTATTAATATTTGTTTTATTAAATAATGGACTTTCTGTTTACCTAATGGCTTCTTGGGGCGGTAGTAGTGTTTAGAACCTAGAGTATTGTCACCAAATCTATTCAAGCTTGTTGAACTTAGCAGAACTTTGGACAAGTTAATATTAAATATAGGTTTTATCACCTGTAAAATGAGAATAATCCTGGGATTGTTGTGAGGGCTAAGAAATTGGGGTTTGACACATAAGAAGACAAAGTTTACTGTCTTCCCTGTCTTCAGTCCATTTTATCTGCAGAAATTTTTCAGATAGAAGGGAGAAAGGAAAAAATTCTAAGTATTTCTACATTCTTCCTGTGCAAAAGACTAGACTAGTGGTTCTCAGCTGATGGAGTGGTGGCAGGTGAGAGTTTGCCCCCCTTTGCAATTTGGGAAACATTTTTGGTTGTCAAATTGGGGGAGGGAGATTCTACTGGCATCTAGAGGGGAAGACCAGGATTGCTGGTAAACATCCAGGAATGCGCCAGACAGACCCCCTAACAGAGGTCATTACCTGGCCTCAAATGTCAGCACTGCTGAGGTTGAGAAACGTTGCTCTATGCAAAATTATCCTATATTTTTTCATTTAATAAAGGGAAAAAATTTTTAACCAAATTAAAATCCCTTGATTTATTATCTACTAAACTAGAGGCCAAGCACATGAAATTGTGTGCGGTTAGGGTCCTAGGCCTAGCCTGCGATCAGGGCCATCTTCTGCCTGTTCACCAGTTCCCAGTCCTGTCCCTCCGCTGACACCCACCCTGGTTCCCCATTGGCCATCCAGCGATTGGAGCCTGTGGGCTTGGGGGAGGGACCCAGAGGTGGTCATTGCTCCTCATAGCAACTGGTTGATTGGTCATTCTGGTTGTTAACGCAGTTATGGTCGCTGGCCTTTTATTATATAGGATTACTTCAAAACTTATAGAGACTTCTTATGCTGTCCGGCCTCAGCTTTCTTTCCATGAATATAGAGTTTGATTCAGTTCTCCTCATCACTGTCATAAGAGGGTATGAGTTTGCTGCCTTCTGAAATCCTAGCTCCCTGGCACTCAGCTCAGGCCCAGCCCAGTTCCGCCGCCCCGATTCCTTTATGGAGCGGCCAATGGTCACACCCTACTCTTGGCAGTGATTCCTTTCTCCTGCCACATGACCTTTTGCCATCTCCTTAATGAAGCTTTTCTTGATTTCCTCCCAGTTGAGTGGGATCTCTGCCTTTTCTTCGATTCCTTATAAAGGCTGTACTCTCCTGGAGTTGTCTTTTGCTTCCTGTATCTCCCCGGACTGCTAATTAAAAAAATCTTTAATTGATTTTTAGAGAGAGTGGAAAGGAGAGGGAGGGAGAGAGAGAGAGAGAGAGAGAGAGAGAGAGAGAGAGAGAGAGAGAGAGAGAGAGAACATCCATGTGAGAACAAAATATTGATTGACTACCTCCTGAATACCCCCTACCAGGGATTGAGCCTGCAACCTAGGTATGTGCCCTAACCGGGAACTGAACCAGCAACCTTTCGGTGCATGGGATGATGCTCAACCAACTGAGCCACACCAGGGTAGACTGCTATCTCTTTAGGGAAGAATTCTTCCCTTCTCTTTCCTGGTCCCCAGAAACAACTGAATATAATACCTCAGATAATGGGCATGTAACAGATACTTAGGAAATAATGCATGATATTTTTCTTGATGAGGATATAAAAACAACTTAGTTCATATTAATGTCTTTCTTATATCCCTTTAATATTCCTCTGTAAATGATGGTGATCATATTCCTTTTTCATCTGGTTTGACATGTTTTTTTAGAGCAGCCTTTTAAGTTTTTGGGTTCTTAAATGACCTGCTTCACAGTTACTGTACTAACCTAAGCTAAACCAGTCCGTGATGATCCTAAAATTGGAAAGGAAGAGTTCTACACTGTATTCCACTACTCTCTACCACTGAACCATGCTGAGAGAAAAACACATTTTAAGAATTAAAACACAAAGAAGAATAAAAAAAAAAGAAAAGAAAAAAGAATTAAAACACAGTTAATGTGGGCAAACATTATCATTGCTAAGTAATGGAATGTGGGTAAAAATGTGTATTGCAGCTTGGAAATGACCCTAATATATGGTGTTTCAAAATATTTGCCCTCATCTGTAGTTAATCTATATATATAGCTAATACGCAGTGTCTTCACCCCCCCCCCCCCCCATTCAATCGGGAGAAGACTGGGAGTTTGATCACTTGCTATGATGACCACCAGGGGGCAGCGTGGAACAAAGAAAGGCCCCAGCTGGCAGTTGGCAGCTGGGGAAGGAAGGCCTGGGTTGCCAGCCAGAAGGCCCTGATTGGCCCCGCTCGCCAGGCCAAGCCTAGGGACCCTCCCTGTGCACAAATTTTGTACTCTGGGCCTCTAGTCATTTATATTCAGCTTGTACTTGGTGCTCTATACTGTGCTAGGTTTGTTGTAAATGTTATTTTATTTTCACAGCAACTTTTAAAGGTAAATATCATCATCATCACCAGAAAACCCAGAGTTAGAAGAACTTGCCCAGGAATGTATAGCTTGTTGTGGCAGTTGAAATCACAAGGGTTTAACTGACTTGTTGCTTTTTCCAAAGATGTGAGCTCCAGAGAGGAGGCAGCAGTTAGAGGACAGTGTATTTGAATGTCCAGGACCATTCTCAGACCCTTGATAAATGAGTAGGGTAGGCCCCCAGTGGAGGATGAAGGACTGGTGAAGCCATCATGCTTGTCAGAACTGGAGTCAGGGACCACCAGCCCTGAACAATTATAGAAGACACTGATTAGAGGTGAGAAATCCAGACATGACATCTTCTAGATTTTCATTTGTATACAATTGTTGCCAGAATTATTGTACAAATATTTTCATTATAGTCTTCGCAGGGTATTTGTTCAAGGATTATAAACCTCAAAAATTTCAAAAGCGTTTGACAAGATTATGAAGCTTGAGTAAAAACAAAATTGTCCATGATGATTTCTTTTTTTAAAAAAGATATATATATCCATATGTTTATTGCAGTGTTATCTTTTTAAAAATAGTTTATTGATTTTTAGAGAGAGGAGGAGGAGAGAGAGAGAAACATCAACGTCAGAGCACAACCTGGGCATGTGCCCTTGACTGGGGTTCAACTGGCATCCTCCTGGTGCATGGAGTGACACCCAACCAACTGAGTCACACTGGTCAGGGCTCCCCTCCTTTTTTTCAATGGCCTCAAAAATATATAAAATTCCTCCTCCTCGTTCCATAGATTGCAATATTAAACTGTATATTAAGTCTTTAAAAGTTGCCTTATGTGTTAAAGGACTTTTGATTAGAAACAATTAAAATTTTCTCTACATATTAAAAGAAACTTGTAATGGTTTTGTGAAGCTGCAGATATTTAGTAGCCTATATAAAAATTTCATCATCTTGAATTCACAACTTATTTATCATTTTCCTAGGAGGAATTGAGAAAACAGAATTTTTCAAAACCTATATTTTTCTAGATATCTATTACTTCATTTCAGGCAGATAGAACAATGCCAGGTGCCCCATATGGTAAATGATTTATATACTTAATTGATTATGACTCATAAAAGTTGTTAGTAGGTTTAGAGGCTTAGATTTTAGTGAATAATGCTAAATTGATGTTAAATTTGTAGTGTTGTTTTTTTAAGAAATTAAGACCAAAGCTACTTTTCTTAATAATATACTTAGAGTGACTTAAAAATTATATGTTTTCCCCTGCAGCCTCTTAGGCTTATGTTCAGTTTATTGAACATGGGACTGCTCATTTGTTGATGTGTAAGTATAGCAAGACAATTACATAAGCTTGTTTGTGGTTGTATAGGCGTGAAACAGTTAATTGCTGAGTCTTTTCCTGCAAATTAGTCCAACACAAAGCAAGGCTTTGTGATATCATTGGGAAAATTCTGAGGGGACTTTGCCATCTGCAGTCTTAAGAATATCAAGCATTTGTATCCTATCACATACCTATTTATTGTGTGGGCAAACACTTTGATGTTCAAGAGCTATTGTCAGGTCATAGATTGTAAAGGAAACTTTTCATAATTACTTTCTAACTGTAATAATGAGTGTTTTACTTGGTGCAGTACTTTGTATTTTTTTTTAACCTCAAGTGCTTTGCATAATATGTTCAACAGGCATGTCTACTGATGTGTGCATGGGTTAGTGTTACCAAGGGGGCTGCTGAGGGAAGTTTCGTTCCTATAATTGATAGAAGGAGAGTTGTGAGTTCTTTCCTTTGCCATCCTGAGAGACTGTGACTAAGATGTCTTTTAGATATGGAATGGATACCCATATTCATATTTCCTCATAATAGCTTTATTGAGGTATACTTTACATACCATTCAGTCAACCCATTTAAAGAGTGCAATTCAGTAGTTTTTAGTATATCCACAGCATTGTGCAACCATTACCACAATCAGTTTTAGAACATTTTCATCACTCTCCCTCAACTCCCCAAACTTATAACCATTGCTGGTCATTCTTCATTGCTCCCTACCTTCCAGCCCTAGACCGCTAAATATTTATCTAATTTCTGTTTATGGATTTGCCTATCTGGGCATTTCATATAAATGGAATCATAATCTTTTGTGACTGGCTTTCACTTATTATAACATTTTCAAGGTCCATCCATGTTGTAACAGCATGAGACAGTACTTCATTTCTATTTGTTGCCAAATAGTATTCCATTGTATGGATATACTACATTTTATTTATTCATTTGTTAGTTGATAGGCATTTAGGTCTTTTATAATTTTTGACTCTTATGAATAATGTTGCTAAGATCATTCACATACAGTATTTTTTCTTTTTTTTGGCATGTGCTTTTGTGTGTGTGTACATATTTTTATTTCTCTTGGCTAGGAATGAAGTTTCTGGGTCATATGTTAACTCCATGATTAGTCTTTTGATGAACTGCCAAACTGTTTTCCACAGTGGATGTACATGTATATTCCTATCAGGAGGGCATGAGGATTCTAATTTCTCATATCCGTGATGACATTTGTTACTGTCTGTTTTATTTTAGCCATCCAAGTGGGTGTGAAGTGGTATCTCATTTGGTTTTGTTTTCTATTTTTTTGATGGCTAATTATCTTGAGCATCTTTTCATGTGTTTGTTGGCCATTTGTATATCTTTCGATAAATATCTTTCAGATCTTTTACCAGTGTTTAAGTGCCTCATTTATGTTTTAATTTGAGATTTAAGATCTCTGTCTCTTTTTGAAATTTTCTTTTATTGCTTAAGATATTACAAAGAGTAGTACATATGTCTCCTTTTTTCTTTTTTTTCCCCTTGACCTTCCCCCGGCCTCCCCTACCCCCCAGTGTTTTGTGTCCATTAGTTATGCTTATACACATGCATAAAAGTCCTGTGATTGATCTCTTATCCCTCCCTCCCGCAACCTTCCCCGGCATTCCTGTTGTAGTTTGACAGTCAGTTTGCTGCTCAGCTTCTATATCTATTTTTGTTCATCAGTTTATAATGGTCTTTATTATCCATAAATGAGTGATGCCATGTGGTATTTTTCTTTCTCTGACTGGCTTATTTCACTTAGTATAATGCTCTCCAGTTTCATCCATGCTGTTGCAAATGGTAAGAATTCCTTATTTTTTACAGCAGCATAATATTCCATTGTGTAGATGTACCACAGTTTTCTAATCCATTCATCTGCTGATGGGCACTTAGGCTGTTTCCAAATTTTAGCTATGGTAAATTGTTCTGCTACGAACATAGGGATGCATATATCCTTTCTGATTGGTGTTTCTGGTTTCTTGGGATATATTCCTAGAAGTGGGATCGGTCGGTCAAATGGGAGTTTCATTTTTAGCTCTTTGAGGAAACTCCATAGTGGCTTCCATAGTGGCTGCACCAGTCTGCATTCCCACCAGCAGTGCACAAGTGTTCCTTTTTCTCCGCATCCTCTCCAGCACTTGTCATTTGTTGATTTGTTGATGATAGCCATTCTGACACGTGTGAGATGGTACCTCATTGCTGTTTTGATTTGCATCTCTCGGATGATTAGTGACTTTGAGCATTTTTTCTTATGTCTTTTGGCTTTCTGAATGTCCTCTTTTGAAAAGTGTCTATTTAGGTCCTTTGCCCATTTTTTTTTATTGGATTGCTTATCTTCCTTTTGTTGAGTTGTATGAGTTTCCTGTAAATGTTGGAGATTAAACATTTATTGTTGATAACATTGGCCAATATGTTCTCCCATGCAGTGGGCTTTCTTATTGTTTTGTTGATAGTTTCTTTTGCTGTGCAGAAGCTTTTTATTTTGATGTAGTCTCATTTGTTTATTTTCTCTTTAGTTTCCAATGCCAAGATCTCTTTTTAAAATATATATACATTTTTTTTCATTGATTTTTTTTACAGAGAGGAAGGTAGAGAGATAGAGTTAGAAACATCGATGAGAGAGAAACATCGATCAGCTGCCTTCTGCACACCTTCTATTGGGGATATGCCCACAACCAAGGTACATGCCCTTGACCGGAATCAAACCTGGGACCTTTCAGTCCACAAAGCCAACACTCTATCCACTGAGCCAAACCAGTCAGGGCTAAGATCTCTTTATATATTCTAGGTACAAATATCTTATCATATACTAGAGACATGGTGCATGAGATTTGTGCACTGGCGGGGAAAAGGTCTCTCAGCTCAGCCTGTGCCCTCTTGCAGTCCAGGAGCCCTCAGGGAATGTTTGACTGATGCTTCCATGGAGAGTGGGCCTAAGCCATCAGTCAGACATCCTTAGCTCTGCTGTGGAGGAGGGAGAAGCTCCTGCCACTGCTGCTGTGCTCACTAACCATGAGCCCAGCTTCTGGCTGAGAGGTGCTCCCCCTGTGGGAGCGCACTGACCACCAGGGGGCAGCTCCTGCATTGAGCATCTGCCTCCTGGTGGTTAATACGCATCATAGTGAGCAGTAGTTCCGCCATTCGGTCTATTTGCATATTAGCCTTTTATTACATAGGACTAGAGGCCCGGCACACAAAAACTTGTGCACTCGGTGGGGTCCCACAGCCTGATCTGTGCCCTCTCACAGTCTGGGATCCCTCAGGGGATGTCCACCTGCTGGCTTAGGCCCACTCCCCAGGGGATTGGGCCTAGCTGGCAGTCAGACATCTCTCTGGAAGCCCGGGAGCCCGCTGGAGATGTCCACTTGCCAGCGGGGAGCAGGCCTAAGCTGCAGTCGGACATCCTTAGTGCTGCTGAGGAGGCGGGAGAGGCTCCCACCACCACCGCTGTACTGGCAGCCCTTAGCCTGGCTTGTGACTGAGCAGAGCTCCCCCTGTGGGAGTGCACTGACTACCAGGGAGCAACTCCTGCATTGAGCATCTGGTGGTCAGTGTGTGTCATAGTGAGCAGTCATTCCCAGTGGTTCTGCTATTAGGGTCAATTTGCATATTACCCTTTTATTATATAGGGTGATTTACAAATAATTTCTTCCATTCTGTGAGTTGGTTTTTTACTGTCTTGGTGATGTTTTCTTTTTCTTTTTTTAAGTTGTGGTAAAATACATAAATTTACCATCGTAACCATTAAAAAATATATGTTTTTATTGATTTTAGAGAGGGGAAGGAGAGAGAGTAACAGAAACATCGATGTGTGAGAGAAACATTGATTGGTTGCCTCCCACATGCACCCTGGGGACCAAATCCCTAACCTGGATTTGGGAATCGTGACTTGGAATTAATCCATGGATCTTTCAGTGTATGGGATGACTCTCAGCCAACTGAGCCACACTGGCCATTTTTAAGTATATAGTTCAATAGCATTAAGTACTATCATCATCCATGTCCAGAATTCCTTTCATTTTATAAAACTGAAACTCTTTACCATTGAATGATAACTCCCCAAAACCTCCCTACCTCCAGCCTCTGGTAATCACCATTCTACTTTCTGTCTCTTAATTTTACTGTTTTAGATATCTCATGAGAGACTCATACAGAATTTGTCCTTTTGTGACTGGTTTATTTCACTAAGCATGATGTCTTTATGTAGATATAGCATATGACAAAATTTTCCTTTTTAAAGCTGAGTAATATTCCACTGTATGTATGTACCACATTTTGTTTATTTATTTATCCATTAATAGACACTTGAGTTGCTTCCAGTTTTTGGCTACTGTGTACTTGATGCTGTGAACATGGATTTAGAAATGGTGGTGGTATTCTTTGAAGAACAAAAGTTTGCAATTTTGATGAAGTCCAGTATACTTTTTTTCTTTCGTTGCTTGTGCTTTTGGTGCAGTATCTAAGACACTATTGCCTAATCCAGAGTTACAAAGATTTATGCTTACATTTTCTTCTAAGATTTTAATGGCATTAGTTCTCACATTTAGGTCTTTGATCCTTTTGAGTTACTTTTGGCATATAGTGTGAGGTCACATTTGTATTTTGTGGCATGGTTGTTCTAAACTTCAGTGGTGCTACTCCCACCTTCTATAGGATCCCAAGCTCTCCTCCTCTTGGCCCCACAGGATTAATTAAGAACTCTGGAGCAAAGACATTGACAATGGCTATTTCTGTATCTGATTCACTTTTCTTTTTTTTTTCATTTTTAAAAAAAATATATTTTATTGATTTTTCATAGAGAGGAAGAGAGAGGGATAGAGAGTTAGAAACATCGATAAGAGAGAAACATCGATCAGCTGCCTCCTGCACACTCCCCCACTGAGGATGTGCCCGCATCCAAGGTACATGCCCTTGACTGGAATTGAACCTGGGACCCCTGGGTCCGCAAGCAGACACTCTATCCACTGAGCTAAACCAGTGAGGGCATGATTCACTTTTCTTTATTCATTATGATTTCACTAGGTGCCTGGTGCACAAAAATTTGTACACTCGGGGGGGGGGGGGGGGGAGGGTCCCTCAGCCCGGCCTGTGTCCTCTTGCAGTCTGGGACCCCTCGGGGGATGCCCACTTGCTGGTGTGCCTGGCCAGCCTGGGTGAGGGGCTGATGGCTGTTTGCAGGCTGGCCAAACCCCCCAGTGGGAACCCTCACCCCATGGGGGTGTGGCCAGCCTGGGTGAGGGGCTGAGGGCCATTTTCAGGCTGCCTACAGTCCTTTCAGGGTGCAGGTCCCTACTGGGGTACCTGACCAGCCTGGGTGAGGGGCTGAGGGCCATTTCCAGGCTGCCCACAGCTCCCATTGACCCAACATCCCAGCGAGGCTGGCTGGAATCAGCTTTATGGAGTTTATCTTCTATAATTGAAACTTCGTTCCCTTGAGCAGAGGCCCGACGGGCCTAGGCAGGCAGTTTCAACTTCATTGCTGGTGCAATGGAAGCCTCCTGTTTGCTCTAGCTCCGTGGCTGCTGGCCGCCATCTTGGCTGGGTTAATTTGCATACAACCGCTCTGATTGGCTGGTGTGTGGGGCTTGGCTGGTGGGCGTGGCTTAGGTGTCTCGGAGTGATGGTTAATTTACATATTACTCTTATTAGATTAGATTCTTTTTCACTTTCCTGAACAACATCATTAAGCCTCTTTGAGAGTCAGAAGTCACACCTGTGTGGAGGCATTGCCCCTTCTATTCTCATTCTTAATCACATTCCATCCGAGTGGTGCCAGGAGGGAATCTTGATATTGTACCTTAAGGCAGCTTCTCTTCCATTTAAGAAATTTAAAATATTTAAACGAAGAAAATAACAAATAGTGTTGTTGCCAAGGCATGTAGTCTTCACAGTACTTCAAGAGGGAAAAAAAATTTAGGCCCCTTCTTCCCCATCCCAGGCCTTTACCACCCTATTATCTGTGTCCATGGATTATGCATCTATGCATACAATCTTTTTTCTTTTTTTTAAAATTTATCTTTATTGTTCAGATTATTACAGTTGTTCCTCTTTTTTCCTCCATAGCTCCCCTCCTCCCAGTTCCCACCCCACCTTCTGTCCTTGCTCCCCCCACTGTCCTCATCCATAGGTGTACGATTATTGTCCATTCTCTTCACGCACCCCCAACACCCTTAACCCCAGAAAATTGTCAGTCCACTCCCTTTCTATGCCTCTGATTCTATTCTATTCACCAGTTTATTCTGTTCATCAGATTTTTTATTCACTTGATTCTTAGATTCACTTGTTGATAGG
>PVJC01022582.1:0-27188 GCA_004026665.1 Murina feae
CCCCCCCCCCCCGAGTGCACAAATTTTTGTGCACCAGGCCCCTAGTCCTATATAATAAAAGGGTAATATGCAAATTGACCCTAACAGCAGAACCACTGGGAATGACTGGTCACTATGACACACACTGACCACCAGGGAGCAGACGCTCAATGCAGGAGCTGCCCCCTGGTGGTCAGTGAGCTCCCACAGGGGGTGCTCTGCTCAGCCACAAGCCAGGCTGATGGCTGCCAGTACAGTGATGGTGGTGGGAGCCGCTCTCGCCTCCTCAGCAGCTCTAAGGATTTCTGACTGCAGCTTAGGCCTGCTCCCTGCTGGCAAGTGGACAGCCCCTGAGGGCTCCCAGGCTGCCAGAGGGATGTCTGACTGCCAACTTAGGCCCTATTGCCTGGGGAGTGGGCCTAAGCCAGCAGGTGGACATCCCCCAAGGGGTCCCAGACTGTGAGAGGGCACAGGCCGGGCTGAGAGACCCCCAAGTGCATAAATTTTTGTGCACCAGGCCTCTAGTATATGTATAAAAAGTATTATATATACTTTTAAGTGTATTTATTATAAATATATTTATTAAATAAATATATATAAATCAGACAATAAATATATTAGTACAAGTAATATTAACACAATCCAAATGTCTATCAACAGTAAAATGGAAAATTAAATTTGCTATATGCATGAAACAGAATATTATACAAAAATTTTCATGAATAAACTACATGCATCAACATGGGAGGAGAATTGTACAACGTTTAGCAAAATCAGGTGACTAAGAATATATATTATATGATTATAAGTTGGAAAATCTTCAGAGGAAAGTAAGGGAACAAGTGTGACAAATGGCAGGGTGGCGGTTAGGGGTTACCCATAGAGGAAGGAAAGCACATGATCTTAAAGGAGCACACAGAGACTTACCGGGAGTCTGTTTCTTAATGTGAATAATGATTATATGACATTTGCTTTATAACTATTCCTCAAACTGTATTTTTCACACATTCTTCTATGTGCATGACATATTTCACAATAAAAAAAATACATGTGGTCATGTTAATTTCCTCCTTAAAATCTTCTAAAAGTTCTTCATTTTGGAATAAAATCCAAACTCCTTAGCTTTATTCTAAGAGATCCTTTATTATATATCTCCTGTATCCCTCTTCATCTCCACTACTCCCATTTATGCCCCAGCAAAGTGACACCTAGTCCCCCCACTCCCCACAAAAACGTATGCTCTCTCAAGCCTGTGGACAAGCGAAAAATGTTCCCACTGCTCCCCTTCCCCTGGCCAACCTCTTACTGTCCTTAATAGTCAGCCAAAACATCATCCCCTCCAGTAAGCATTCCTTGCATACTCTCCTCTGCTGCACATCCTTGGGCCCCCATGCCTGCCCGTGTCCCTGCACTGTATAGAAACTACACATTTACACTGAGAGCTCCTTTAAGGCAGGCACTGTCTCTTACACCTATCCCAAGAGCTGATTCTCAATAAATCTGAGACATCACAGATTCTCAATAAACGGGCGCTCAATAAGTAAACGTTTATGATGGGGCAGAATATTTTCTACGTTACTTAGAATGATACACAACTCAAAATAATATTAAGTTCAGCCATATAAAACTGCCCTTCCTGTAGTTTGAAAATGGTTGATTATTGGCAATTTAATACAGAATAGTGATGACTGTTACATCTGCTTTCTCAATATAACTGTAAGCAGACTATAATGAAAATCATGATGTGAAATAAGCATAGGGTTAACTTCATCGGTCTTCTGCAGTTATAGGTTATACATTAACTCACAGGGTAGCCTATCTACCCAGAGTTATATAAGCCGCTAAACAAATGAAAGAAAGCTATTGATCACTGGCTCAAAACAGCTTCTTTTAGTCTTCCAAGCACTGCTGTCATATTGTATTTCCCAGAGATGTAATTTGACAGATAACTAGTTCATCACTGCTGGAGTCTATTGATTATTGACTTTGGTAACTATGAAACATCAAGTATTCGATTAAAAAATATATTTTGCCTGTGTATGCTATGTTTATAATATTTTTAAAAATTATTCCAATTAGCAAGGCAACTGGATCTTTTTTTAATATTGTTTTATCAAGCAAATTGATTTTTAGGCTAAAATGTCATAAATTGGGCTTTATAAAACTGCTATGTGATTTCTCTTCCCTTATTTCTAAAGATCTAAATGTTGTTAATATATTTACCTATATACTACTATCTATTTATACAAGAGTGTGCATATATGTGAAGATGTATAGGAAGTAGGAATATATATATATATATATATATATATATATATATATATAAAGAATGGAGCATTATAATTTAGCTCAGAACCAATTCTCCTATTAGAAAGGATGAGTTGGTAAATATAGAATTACGTTACAAATAATAAAACCACTGAAAAGTACAGTTACCCAACTGTTACTCAGCCACATGGAACTGCTCATTGCATCCATTTTACAGATGTTGACGTCACCCAGGGTGGCAGCATCCTGGTGTTACACGATGAACCCACGCACCCCGAGACCTCCTGCTGCTATCGGTGGTAGTAATAGCACCGCACCATCAGTTAAACATCCTATCAACCAATGTTCACTTTAGTGACGTTATTCAGAGCACTATTTCTTCAGATCCATACGCTAAATCATATGCAATATTTAAACTGGTTATGTAGATATTTAAACATTTCCTGCAAAGGAATGTTTTCAAATTTGTAACTCACCACTGCTTGTTTGGTTTCTCATCTACAGGAAATGGATCTAATTCAACAGCTTCTTGCATGAGTTGCCATAACGAAGATCTGAGATGATCCTGCCCTTGGTGTTTCTCATACCAGCCTAAAATCAAAGCAAAAACATAGACACATTTGATTTTAACATTTAAATGGTTATTTCACCTGCACTGAAAAAAAAACAAAAAACGACTGCAAAGCACAATTGGCGATGGGTAACACCAGGGGGAGAAATAAAACATCTTGGGATAGTTCACTCTGTAAAATTATCACAAGCGCAAGAACTTTGATTTTTACCAACACAAGAGTAGCTGGATATTTTATAATCTGAACATGAGCCCAATCAGTATTGCTACTTTGGGTGATATAATATTTGTATCTGTTTTTAAGATTTTTTATTGATTTATTTTTTAGAGAGGAAGAGGGAATAAGAAAGAGAAACATTGATCGGCTGGTCTCTTGCACGCCTTCTACCAGGAGCAAGCCTGCAGCCCAAGCACACGCCCTGACCCCAACTAAACGGACAACCTTCTGGTGCACAGGATGCCGCCCAACCGACTTAGCCACAAAACTAAACATCGGGACTGATACTTGATTTTGTGATGTGGATTTGGTTTCCTGATACAAGGCACCCTGCTAAGCTTCAACTGAGGCAGCTCCAACTGCTACATGTTTGCATATTCTGCTTTTCACGTAAGACTTCGTTGGAACTATGGATAGTTACGCAATAGTTAGCAATGAAAGGACTGACGGAGAGAAGTTTGAAAACCACTGAAGTATAGGAAATAAAATAAAACTAAAGTTAGTCTGGAGTTGGAAAGAGACCTGTAAGTAATGTTTCCATAGTCTGATCTATTTACAAAAGTAGATTTGTAACTTCAATCTGTTACTAACATTTTTTGACGTTATATCAGACCAGATTCTCCAGGACTGTGCCCGTTCCCAATGTTCTACCCCATCCTCGAATGTAAGTCTTGCTTTCTAGTTTGGGAAATATGGTCACCACACCCAAACCAACCTCCTCTCTGCCCCAAATAAGAACCTCTTTCTCGGCCAGCGGCTTACAACTGCTCCTAGGAATTCCTCCCCCACCACCTTCTGCCCCCAGGGTCACCTACCACCAATTCAGAGGTGAATTTCTTTCTCCTTTGAATTCCTATCACATTTATTGTTAAATCATTAATATGTAATGATATACCACATTTGTTATTTAACCTCATCTCCAGAAATGACTATAAGCTCCCAAGTGTCAGAAACTATGTTACAGTTTCCCGTACTCTGCCACCCATAGCCCTTAACAGAGAGACATTCATTCAAGAAATATTTATTGTGCCCCTACTATGTGCCAAACAGACGCAGCCAGTCCCTGACAGAAATTATAGTTTAGTGGTAATACAGAAGACATAGGGACAGAAAGTCACCGTGTTGTGTAATAAGTGCTGTGACAGAGGTAGTATAGACACTGAGTGAACATGACCAAATAAACCATGCGCTTTCCTTCACTATGAATACTTTTAAATGCGATTTTCAGTGTATGAGAAGGTATCATTACTTTAAGAAACTTGTTGTCGGGGAGCACATGGAGCACCTGCGGCTAACATCCGAAAACCAGGAGGCAGCTGGTAGGACTTTTCTGTCACTGCTGGGTTGTTTTCTGAGAGAGAGAGAGAGAGAGAGAGAGAGAGAGAGAGAGAGAGAGAGAGAGAGAGAGAGAGAGATTGTAGCAAAATTCCAGTTCATTACTGTGCAGGTCACTCTGCAAACGCCTGATTGCCCTGTAGGGGGACTTCGCGCCACATCTGCACACGGTATCAGGGTTTAGAGCAACTGGCGGTCAGGAACTGCTTCTTTTCCACTCAAAACTCTCATTTCCATTCCTAGGAGCCTCTAGGTTTTACATCTGATAGTTACCACAGATAAGAACAGTAAGAAAGGTCATGGTGGCTTGTTAGGAATCCAAAATATCAAATCAACAACAACAGCAAAAAAAACGTTACCAAAGTAAGTATAAATTTGAGGTCCACTTTTCAAGCCAGAAATGTCGCTTTCTAATTTAAAGATTGCCAATACCACCTGAGGTCTCACAATCAGAAATAAAGCTCCCCTCCAATACATGAAGGTGGGAGGAGGGGAGAATTAGCACCTAAAGCACACAGCATGCAGATTTGTCACTTCCCCTCTATGCCCTGGTTTTTCTCATAAAGGCACCATGTACTCAAGCTGAAAAATCTTCATTCGAGACCTTACAACTTTGTGATGGGGACATGAACAGGGAGGTTAAATTTCTGGAAATCCAAGCTCCAATTCTAAGTTATATTTTCTCTTTCAAACAATCAATATGCAGCCTGATCTTTTATCTGAGTCAGCAACGGTGTCTCATCTCAGATTTATGTAATGTAATAAATACAATATAAGAAGAAACAAATGCTCTCTCTTATACCAGATGTATCTGATATAAGACAGAAGAGATGTTCTTTACCAAGAAGCATCATCACCCTCAGGAGTCTCTAGGTCCAACTTTCTCCACAAGCCCTTGGTCCTCAGAAGGTGTAGGAACCCGTGGGTGGCAGGGAGGGAAGCACTGAGGCTGCAGCACATACAGCGCTGTACCACTTTCGGGCCGTGGTTAGACACTGTGTGCCTGTTTTTGCATTAGTGTTGCAATGTCCAACCAAAGCTTAGAGACTGGAGAGGAAACAGTAGGGGCCATGGGGAAAAAAAAAATAATGTCAATTTGTTTTCTATTATTTAAATTGAAGAAGAAAGTCTCTCTTGCTTTGAGTCCATTATTCTCATAAGCAGCTAAGCAATCGCTTGACGTGAACACACCAATTGCATGCAAAGTCTTTTAGCTACAAATGTGACCTGAAGCCAGAACTAGAGCAGCAAAGACAAGCATTTGCCCCCATGTTTAATAAACCAGAAAACGCCCAATTAGTCTTTGCCTTTTATCAGCACTCTTAAAATGCTTTTTCAATAAGATTACATCCAAAGAAATAGGCTCATTTACATAAAGCCACCATAAAACTTAAAAAAAAAAACCTTTAATTATAGCAGGCCTTCCCTTAAACATGGGGGGCTTTTTCACACCACGTAGGTGAGGCAGGTTCCTTTTGCTCATGATTTTCCTGGAGGGTATACTAACAAGAAAAACCCTATTCATTTTCCTGGCATCTAAAAATATACTAGTACATGTATTTTATAGCACCCACAATCAATTCGCAGTTCATCCTAACCTTGAGACATATTGGCCACGCACTATGAAACTATTAAATACTAACAACTGCAGACATACCAGACAATGACAGCAAAAACACATTCGACCCCTCTGGGATCTGTTCATAAACATCCCCCTCCAGCAGGGCAAACGCACTCCGCCCAGCGCCAGATGCTGTTCTGGGGCAAGCAGGCAGGAAGCTGGAGGCAGCTGATCCTTCCCCTCTACGTATAATTTCTTACTGCCTCATCATCAAGAATCTTTTCACCAAACTGTGAGGATCTTCTAAAAACAGGAGTCCATCAAATTAAAGACACTTTGCAACAACGGGAGGAAGTAATGTGCAGATGAGGAAGCCTGCAGAGACTTTAATATCTGAGGTCATGTCACCTTTGTCATCTGATTTTCTCGTTCCGTTGTGGGGGCGAGAAAATCCAATTTGCTCTAGGTGGTAAAATAAACTAATCCAGTACTGCCTGTCAATTACAAGAGAGAGATCAAGGTACGGAAGCAAATACATACCGGAGGCAGCAACACTGCTGCGGCCAAACTGCCCGACCCCTAAAATCCCAGGGTTCCAGAGTGGAGTCAGAAGCTTGCGAGCTCATTCATGAGCATCTCTGTCTGTGCTTATGACATACATGCTCACCTAAGGCACACATTTTACTGACGCCTCCCCGAGACAAATGGTCATGCCTGCAACCATTTTTAACACATTAATCAGCATTCTCTGAGGTCTCCCAGGGTGCAACCACTAGCAGTCTAGGGAGAGAGGGAGAATCTGGACCTTTGGGCTGGAATGCTTGGTGCACTGGTACCCATTTTCCTTCCATCTGAACTGTGGCCTCTCCCACATGACTTAGCCTGCCTCTTTCCAGTTCGTTCATAAAAGTTACCATCAACAGACCAGAGCAGGCCGGGCTGCTGTACACTGTCCGGTTCTGCAGCAAGGCAGGTGTGTAAACAACCTTGTGATTGCTTCAGAGCTCACCGCCTTGGGATAAGTCATTCTGATTCTCTGGCTAAATTGCAGTACCCCAGGAAGTTAAGCCTTGATGAGGGCTCAAGCAGAGACTCAGCCTCTACATTTAAATGTAAGGGGGGGGGGGGTAAATATGTGTATAAATAGAATTTTCTTGAGATATCTCTAACCTTGATTTACTTGAAGATTTTTCAATAAATCCCATTTATTTTGCTGCAGGAACAAATACCTAAGTTCTGATAGATATATTGCCATGCCCATTTCTGATAATAGATCTTTTTTCTCCCCCAAAGAGCTCTGACATTTCCAGGGGACACAGTATCCCAGCACAGAAAACCTGGGAACCATGCCATTAAAAAAAAAATGCTGCCTGCTGAGACTAGATCACTTTCTTAAAGGGACCCCTTACCTATAGGACTGTGGTGCCAATGTTTCACCTGACCCCTGTTCTGTGTTCCTCTCCCCAGCCCAAATGTAGCCTAGAGTGTTTCTGCAAGAGTAATGCCATTAGTTTTGCAACTAAAATATGTAAATATGTCCCAAAATATTTAAGTTACACCTCTCAGGAAGGACATGTAAGTGCATACTGAAGGATATGATTTTTAATGTTTTAGGGAACGCGTAGCATTTCTTGGATATGGGACTGAGGTCAGCACTTCCAATAAGCATCTCTCTCTCTCTCTCTCTCTCTCTCTCTCTCTCTCTCTCTCCCTCTCCCTCTCTCTCCCGTTTTTCCTTTCTGTAGCTCTGCACTGTTCTAAAAACCCCTGGTCACAAGAAGAAAGCTCCCACCACCCTCTGCCCACCCTCACTCCAAACAGAAAGGTTCCAACACGCCCAAGTCTGGGGAGAGATGCTCCGCACAGAGGGAGAGGCTGGCGGTTCCGGCCTCAGAGCTAGTTCACTTCGTTAACCTGCTTTCCACCGCACCTGCCTCGGCTCCCACCCTGGGTCTCCCACCAGGAGCAATTACTAGACAGCACCACACCCTCCAAAACACAGGTTAGAACCCAGAAGGAGCAAAGAGCTACCTACCATTCCGTGCTTCAGAACTCCGATCCTCATCCAGCAGTTGGCCTCCAAATCCTCCCTACTTGTTTTTCATCCACCACATTCCGAACTGTGGTAAGGAACAGGTACCTTGGAGGTGGGGAAGGTGTTTAAAATTAAAGATGGACAGGTGGTGTCCAAGAAAACCCAATCTTAAAGTCACTCAAGCCCCTGGGAATTGAGGGGTGAGGAGAAAAAAAGGGAATTTGTAAAAATGAAAAGAGAAAAGCAAAAGGTAAGCGTATAACAAGCGCCCCCCAGCCCCCATGAAAAAATAAAAAGACAAGGGCAGGTTTTGTAAAGGCAGGAGCAGGAGAAGAGTGGCTTGCTGAATCACCCTCTTTCACTGCCTGGAAACCATTGTGCAGCGTGATGCTGCCTGTACCATTGTGGAACCTACCGGAGGAGCCCGGCAGAGGGCTTGGGGAATGGGGTTGCTATGGCAACTGAAAGGAGCACACGTGACGTCAAAGCCCAGCGAGGTCTAGGGAGGGGGGAGAGGGGGAACGGGAAGGAGGAAAAAGTCTGTGTGCGGCTACAGCTACCTTGTTTGCCAGCGAAATGACGAGCAGGCGGAAGGGAAAGGAACAGGGTTTGTTGGCACCCGCGGTCAGCAGCTAGGACATCGGGCAGCCGGTTGCGCGCTCCCCGGGAACAATCGGCTCCGTGCAGCCCTGGCCCTGCGCACAGCCCGCTGAGGAGCAGATGCCCGCAGTCCCACACACCATTGGAAATACAGTCCATCTCTTCTTTTCGACTAGCTCAGCTCTTTTGCCAACAGCACAAAGAGAGACATAGTATCTGTAACCGTCAAAGCAAACAAGGATGTTAATATCCTCGGCGGGGATGGGAGCGTTGAAGTCCTGCCGGGACCCAGAGGTCATTTGCACGGCGCTGATCCTTGTCTGTTTCCCTTGTTTTTAATAAAAAAAAATCCTAGGTAAATATCCACTAGATCAAACTCAGCACACTGATTCTTTGACTGCAATTTGAATGTGGAAACAAAATACAGATAATTTACCTTAAAAATCAAAGCCCTTTTTTTTTTTTAATAGCAGATAATTCTCTGGAAAACTGATACAAATTGCATTATTACTATTTGAGGCAAATATATCCATTTTATTTAAGAAATTTGTCCTGCCTTTGACTTAGAGCATATTTTTAAGTCTCCAGTTTTTCACCTCTATAAATAGTAGGTTTTTAGAGAATGAGAGCAGTTGACTACACTACTAAAAAAATTTACCAAATTTTCACATTTTAAAAATATCTTTTTACACAAGGAAAAATTTCGATATATATTTGGCCTCACCAGCTTCAACTCTCAAGTTGCCGAATCTAACCAAACTCCTTTTTGCTGAAACAACTTTGAGGAGGATTTCTACCTATTACAACCAAGTAGTGCTGAGTTTTATATGATTCTACAGTATGTTTTGGAACTAGCATACTTACATGAATATGGAGCTTCCTCCGCATGTTAACAGAAGAGATATAACATGCAACAGATATAAATGAGACACTGGAACACATCAGGAAACTGCAGGAGACCAGGTTTTGTGGTGGTTGTTGCTGCCGCTGTTGTTTTATTCAGGAGGGAATCTGGAAAAAAGAAAGTCTTGCATGAGTTTTCTGTCTTTTTAGTCCATTGGACAAATTTTTGGATCTCACTTACTCTAATATTCAACAAAAATCAGTTGATAGTTAATTTTTAGTTTTGGCAATTAGCTTACCTACAAGATGACTATGTCTCAAGCAAAAATATATAGTGATTAGCTAAACGACTTCATAGTACAATGTAATTGGCATTCAGACTTTTCAGCTATTGTATTCTGAGTTTGAGTATCAAAGGTAAGTTCTCAATAACTGGATATCAAGGAGGAAACTGTGAACTTCAACTCTTAACTCACATTACAAACATAAATATTAATTCAGGATAAATTATACTCTGATATATTAACGCTAAAATCTATAAAACTACTAGCATAAAATGTATCTTTTAGAAGAAAGAAGAGCTTTCTGATGTTGGAGTAGGCAAAGATTTCTTAGAATACAAAGTACTCATCACAATGGGGCAGGGGGAGAGAAAAGGGCTAAATCAAAACTAAAAACTTCTACTTATCCAAAGTCATCAAGAAAATGAATAAACAAGACATGGACTACAAGAAACTACTCTTGATAAATATATCTGAAAATACTCTTTATATATATTTGGATGATATCAAAATATCCTACATTTCAGTGTTAAAAACAAACAATTTTGTTTAATGGACAAAAGTCTTGAGTAGGCACTTGACAAAGGAAGATCAATGGGTATATTAAAAAGTATTCAACATCATTAGTCATCAGAGAAATGCAAATTAAAACTGTAATAAATGTCATTTCACACCCACAAAAATATGGTTAAAATTAAAAAGACTAACAATACTAACTTTTGGATAGGATATGGAGAAACCAGAACTCTTCTACATTAATTATGGGAGTAAAAACTGGTAAAACTACTTTAGGAAATGGTTTGGCAATGTGAGTTTTTTTAATGGTAAACATACACCCACAGATTGACTCAACAGTTCTATTCATAATCACCCAGGAGAATAGAAACATATGTCCACACACAAAAAAGCTTTTCATAAATGCATGTGCTAGCTCTATTTATAAATGATAAAAACTGGAAATAACTCAAATTATGGTATATGCATATAATAGAATACTATTGGAAAATTTTAAATAACAAGTATAAATAGCTTAAAACCAATCTTTTTCTCCCATTAGGTGCTAATTCTTAATGGCACAAGTTACAAAAAGTGATAGATCCCATCATTGTTCATAGATTTTGAGGTAAATTTTATAATTTAGGGCCTTAATTCTCAACCCGCTCGCTTCAGTAATACTTGGATGATTTAAATGGTCTTTTAAGTCCATTATATACAATATGGAAAAATTAATTTCCTAAAATCAGATCCCATTAAATCCAAGTTCATTTCTTTAAAATCAACACCAAAATAAAACCCATTTCTTACTGAGTAAAAACAACTCTTTATTTAAAGCCTTTAATAAGATGATTTGAATGGTAAGTCTCAATCTAACGTAATGTTTTAGAGCTTCTACTTCCAAAAATATACATTTTTTTTAAAAGTGAGAACGAAAAAGAACAGATACCTATTGATATCATTGCATTTGCACTGTGCTGATGTGTAATTGCAGCTACCATGTGAACACCCACAAAAGTGTCTCTTTCCTTTCATTTGGTATTTACTATAATGTATGTTGTATTACTCTTATTTTATGAATATACTAGGGGCCCAGTGCACAAAAATTTGTGCACTCGGGGGGTGGGGGTCCCTCAGCCCGGCCTGTGCCCTTTTGCAGTCTGGGACACCTGGGGGGGGGGTGTCCACCTGCTGGCATGTCTGGCCAGCCTGGGTGAGGGGCTGAGGGGCATTTTCAGGCTGCCCACAGCCCCTTCAGGGTTCATGCACTGGGGGGTGGGAGGGCTGGTGAGTGCAGGCCTGAACGTTTCCCACCAGAGGGCCCACGATTGCATACGCCTGGCAGAGGACACAGGATGGCTGCTCGTGCAAGCCCTGTGGAGGACCCGCTCTCCCACACACCTGGTGGAGGCCCCCGGGGGACGGAGCCAGGCAGTGGACCCGGGGCGGGCGCTCCTGGATGCCCCGAGGAGGCCTCAGGCCAGACCCCCCCCTCCCCACTGAGCTGACACACCTGGCACAGCTATGCCGGCCGTGGAGGCTCCCAATGCAGAGCCGCCCTGCCAGCCTCCATCTTGGCTGGGTTAATTTGCATACAGCCACTCTGATTGGCTGGTGAGCGTGGCTGTGAGCAGAGGCTCAGCCAGCCTAGGCAGGCAGTTGCAACAGAAGCCTTTGGTTTGCTCTAGCTCCATGGCTGCCAGCCTCCATCTTGGCTGGGCTAATTTGTATACAGCCACTCTGGTTGGCTGGGAGGCATGGCTTAGGTGTCTCGGGTAATGGTCAATTTGCATATTACTCTTTTATTATCTACTAGGGGCCCGGTGCACAAAAATTTGTGCACTCAGGGGGTGGGGGTCCCTCAGCCCGGCCTGTGCCCTCATGCAGTTTGGGACACCTCGAGGGGGATGTCCACCTGCTGGCATGCCTGGCCAGCCTCGATGAGGGGCTGAGGGCCATTTTCAGGCTGCCCACAGCCCCTTCAGGGTTCGTGCACTGGGGGGTGGGAGAGCTGGAGAGTGCGGGCCTGGACGTTTCCCACCGGAGGGCTCATGATCGCACACGCCTGGTGGGCCCCCACCGCTGAGGGGACACACCTAGCGCAGAGCTGGGTGATGAGCCAGGGGCAGACGCTGGTGCAGGATCCCTCGGTGGGGCCCTGCTGCTGAGTGAACACACCCGGGGTAGAGCTGGGCAGCGGACTGGCTTCGGATGCTCCGCACTGTGCAGCAGATGCTCCCGCATGCCCTGTGGAGGCCCCTGGGGGGCAGGTGAAGGTAGCAGACCCTGGACGGGTGCTCCTGGATGCCCCGTGGAGGCCCCTCAGGGTGGAGCCAGGCAGCAGACCCAGGACAGCTGCTCCTGGATGCCCTGAAGAGGCCCCAGGCTGGACCCCCCATGCCCCTACTGAGCTGACACACCTGACACAGCTGTGCCTGCCGCGGAGGCTCCCAGTGCAGAGCCGCCCTGCCAGCCTCCATCTTGGCTGGGTTAATTTGCATACAGCCACTCTGATTGGCTGGTGAGCGTGGCCGTGAGCAGAGATTCAGCCAGCCTAGGCAGGCAGTTGCAACAGAAGACTTTGGTTTGCTCTAGCTCCATAGCTGCTGGCCTCCATCTTGGCTGGGTTAATTTGCATACAGCCACTCTGATTGGCTGGTGGGTGTGGCTTAGGTGTCTCCGGTAACAGTCAATTTGCATATTACTCTTTTATTATATAGGATTAGATAATATCTTACCTTAAACTTGAGTGTGACTTAATCCGCTTTATTTCTCATTATCTTCTTTGAAAATTCCCTTTTCCAGCAACCTAGCATATCTTCTCACACATGGTAGGTGATCAGTTATAGTTAACTAGAGGCCCAGTACCCAGATTCGTGCACCAGTGGGGTCCCTTGGCCTGGCCTGTGCAGATCAGTGGACCTCTGTGCCACCACAGCCTGGCCTTCCCCACCAGCTCATCGGACTCCAGCCCGCTGTCCTCATTGGTCCTGCACAGCACAAAGTAGTGGGTGAAGCAGCAGGCCGCTGGGGAGAAGCCCGAGCCTTGACTGGGTGCTGCGCTGCTCCCACTCATCCCGGCCCCACCGCCACTTAGGCACGCAGGGGGAGTGTCCGTGGGAGAGACTCGCACCACCACAGCTATGCATTGCCATCTGTGAGCCCAGCGTCTGGCAGCTGAGCAGTGCTCCCCTGTGGGAAAGCACTGATCACCAGGGGGCAGCTCCTGCATTGAGTGTCTGCTCCCTGGTGGTCAGTGCACATCATAGTTTCCAGCAAGTGGCCCAGTTGCTTAGGCTTTTATATATATAGATTCTAATTATCTATGATTACATAATTCTTTTTACCAGCAATAAAAACTTTTTATCTCCTATGTTATTATGGAGTGTTAAGTTTTGAGATATCCAATATTAAAGCAGGTAATTTCTGTTAATAATATTACATATTTGAACTTTAACTATTTCAAATTCTTTACAAACTGCTTTCAAATGGAACTATATTTAATCTAGAAGTCTGACCTGAATTCTATCAGTAATATCATCATAAGTTTTTGAAAGAAGTTAAATAAATAAATACATAAATAAATAAATAAATAAATGTAAGTTCTTATTTTCAAGAGCACAGAATTGTATTAGTATCCCTTGAGTACAGGTTTATTTATTTAATGTCATGCTTGTAGTCTGTGGTAGGGCTGAAGATGTTCAGGAATATTTCTTGTTCTCCAAGCAAGATCTCCCTTCCATTATAAATGAAACTTTTTGGATAGTACATGTTTAAAATGAACTACTAAGACATGCACTAAAATAGATGAATCTCAAAAACAAAATGCTAAGTGAAAAAATGAGACAAAAGGAGACTATTTATTGTATAAGCCCATTTATATGAAGTTCTAGAATAGACGAATCTCTTCTATGGTGATGAAAATAAGAACTATGATTGCCTGGGGAGCCACACAGCTGAGGACTATATTGAAGAAAGGAGGAAGATCTCAGGAGTGATGATAATATTCTACATTGTGATAGAAGTGTAAGTTGTTGCATGGGTGTAAGCATTGGTTAAAACCCTTCAAAGTGTAACACTTTTTACTTTGCATTTTAACTTCTTTAATAATACACTCAAAATTTTAACACAAGAAGGATTCAGAATTCTAATTAACATTTAAACACGATTTTCAAGTACAATAGACTGAACACATTTATGAGCAAACTGCAGCATCTGTCTTCAGATTCAGGAGAGCTGCCCAACACATTTTAAGTGCATAGCATATGAAGTCACAGATCCACAGGACTGGAAACCCCACAAGTTATAGCTTAACTATAATCAGATTCATCCTGATACGGAATAGTTTTTAATTCATGTGATGGCCATGGATGTCAACCACGTAGATGTCAACCATAGGGCCTTGCAAATGTGGAAGGCCATTTACACTTAAAATGAAGTATTGCAGACAACCAGAATAAAATCAATTCCCTTATTGTTTTATATTTTCAACATGAGCACTTCAAATGCTAATATGAGATAAAAGTTCACTGTTTAAATTCACATTACATGTACCAAATTACAAATGAATACAGCAGATTAGTGCATTTTACTCTATTTAAATTAAATCGCTGTTTATAAAAAATTTTTCCATCAATTCCCAAGAAGAAAATTGCTGTGTGAGCAATAAGTTAGAGTTCCCTAACCTACAAATCTGGTCCCATACTTTGAATACTGATTATGCAGACCTAGCAATAGGAGAAGCCAGATTCAGAGTCACCAGAGCTGTAGCAAGCCCTGTGTAATGAGGCAGACAATAATGGAGGTTTACCTGAAAAACAAGAAATGAGAATTCAGATATTAAAAACAGACTGCTGTCCAGTTGGTATGGCTCAGTGGTTGAGCATCAACCTTTGAACCAGGAGGTCAGAGTTCAACTCCCAGTCAGGGCACATGCTGGGTTGCAGGCTTAATCTCCCATGGGGGGTTGGGGGGAAGGGGGAGAGGGCCCACACAGGAGGCAGCTAATCAGTGATTCTGTCTCATCACTGATGTTCTATCTCTCCCTCTCCCTTCCTCTCTGAAATCAATAGAAATATGTAAATACATTTAAAAACAGATTGTTCAGAGACACCTGGTGAGAAGCAGATTCCTAGGTTCCACTCTAGAGACTATCACTCAGTCTCAGGAACCAGGACTCTCCAGGAAATGAAGGTTCTGAAGAATTGGCTTTCTGATAGTAAATGAGTGGCAAGGGACTCAGAACAAGAAGGACTTAGTGAATCAAGTCAGTGAAATTAGAATGTCAAATAAGAATTCAAATTCTGAATCCAAGCCTCAAGTGCATTCATGGGGGGAGGTAGCAGTAGAAGGAACTAAGGTCTATTATTGAAATTGGTTCCAGAGCAGGGTGACTACCTCCCCCCCATTTGCCATCGGCTTCCAGGTTTTATAGCAAATCCCTCATCCCAGACAACCACTCAGTCCTAGGCAAGCGGCAAAGGTCGGCCACCCTATCCCAGCAACTACAAGTGGCCTGTTGACTGGAAGACTTACTGATAACATAACCAGTTGGTAAACACATATTTTGTGTGTTACATACATTCTTGCAGTAAAGTAAGTTAGAGAAAAGAGTTATTAAGGAAATCACCAGAGAAAATACATTAATAATATTTATTTTTAAAAATGTGCATATGTGTTGTTCAGGGGTCAACGATAGTGATACACAGCTTTTCAGTATTCTGCAGACTGGTTTTTTTAACTCTGGATTTGGTTAACAGTAATAATGGAGGGCAAATTCTATTTTCTATACATGTATTAGCTCCACAGACCTTAAGCTTCCTCAGTAGCAACAGCTTTGAAAAATCTCATTAGAGTATTTGTCTTTTGAACAGCAATGCTAATAGAAAATTTCCTTCCCTTAGATCCCAGCAGAAGCTGGTTTGTGAGATAAAGGAAAGTCATTCTTGCCAGACATACTCTGGTTTATCTGTACTTCAATCCATGCACGTCTGTAGCAATTCCAATTTCCCCTCTCCTTGCTTTGCTGCATGCCCAGAAGCATGGCAAAGCTGGAGATACCATGGATTATATTTGAGTTTGGCCTAGAAATTCAACTTCTTACCAACTCTGCAGCAACTCATAACTTCATTAAAGGAGCTATTCTTTTTCTCTCTCAGCCTTAGTTAGGTATAATTTACAAATAAAATTGTAAGATATTTAAAATGTACAACGTGAGGATTTCTTATACATATAGTACATTGTGAAAGGATTTCCCCTCCAAGTTAATTATCACATCCATCACCTGACATATCATATTTACTTTTGTTTGTTTGTTTTGGGGGTGTTTTGTTTTAATGAGAACATTTAATATCTACTACAAATTATCAACCACACTCAGCAGGTTATACATACATTAGCTCCTCAGACCTTATTCATCTCATGCCTGAAAGGGTGTATCCCTATTTCCCCCAGCTCCCAGCCCCTCACCACCACTTTTCCATTTCTATGCATTCAATATTTTTTTAGGTCCCACATATAAATAATACCATGTGGCATTTATTTGTCTTTCAATGCCTGGTTTATTTCACTTAACATAATGCCCTCAAGGTCAATCTATGTCTGCACAAAAAACAAGATTACTAAAAGCTATTCTCACCTCTGACTGACTAGCCATCACAGTACTCAAACCAAAGGCAGGCCAAGAATCAAAATACAAGCCAAACTTTTGTGATTAAATTTAAAATATGAGGTTAATAATATTCTTTTTATAAATAAAAATACAATATTACCACTAAATGAAATTTCCTAATATTAGAGAGCCTACACTGATATAAGATTCATGCAGTCACCTAATTTGTTAGTGAACTCTCAGTCTGTACAGTTGATTGAACAATAAAGTAAGAGATAGTAATACATGGTGATAGCATCCAAATGATCAAAAGACTAGTAATTAGAGTAGAGGGTTTGGTCTATATTTTTAAACCAAATAATCATCAGCATAAACTTATACATACAACTTATGCCCATGAGATTGTTATGTTACTAACAAAAAAAGTCTTAGAGTATCCTAAACATGCCATTCAACTGATATTGGACTGTAATATTGGAAAGGAAGACAGGGAACTAAGAATCCAATTTTGAAAGTTTTCTAAATTCATGAAGATATAGCCACAATGACAGTATAAATTCAATATATGTCTTGTGTCTGTACAGAATATTTTTAAATAATATATAAATACATTTGAAGCTGATCTGGAATATGTATAGGTTGTAGAAAGAGTACTGGACTAATCAAAGATTTTGTTTAAATCACAGCTGTGCTGTTTCATGTCTGTGTCACTTGAGCAGACTCCACAGTCTTTTCATGTCTTGCTGTCAGCATTGACATAATAGGTATAATAACATTCACCTCATAGAATTTTTGTGAAACCAAAATTAAATAATGTATATGACAGTGCCTGGCACAACCCTGGGTATGTGAGAGTCACTCAAAAAATATTAAAGATTTGATTGAATTTATAGTCAATAAGAGGGTTGTACCCCACACTTAAATTTAAATATCCTGACGTAACATTGTAAGCTATGAACACTGTCCAGTGCCCCAGAATAATTCATCTGCTCTTGAATTATAATGTTCTTTAAGTGTATACTCAAGAGCAGATGCAGTTGATCATACGCTACTTGGCAGTGTTGAAGGAGCACTGTGGAACTAATAACAAGCTTGAAGGAATTTGAGCCTACAAGTCAGTCTACACTTGAGAAAACTATTCAGAACATCAGCAATTCTCACTGGAAATTTCCCAGAGAAAATCCAGCTTCTTGATCCACAGATATTCAGAGATATACTCTTTCACAAGACATGAAGAACCAAATCAAGAAAACTAAGCAAAAAATAGTACAGCTATTAGAGCTATGTGACATTCTTATAGTCATTTAATTAACATCAATTCAATCAGGATATCACTGAGTAGTATATAAGTACAAAACACGGTGCTGGAGATTTAGAAAAGAACTCTAAGGCATGGTACCCATTGAAAGAAGCTCATTCTCTTATTTCTGAGTCAACACTGGTCCACTTGAGGTAAAAAAAATATTTCAGTAAGTCTGTAAATGTAGGATGAAAACAATAAAGTCTCTAATTTGAAGAGGGAAGATCTCAACATGGGCATGCATGCTGAAAGCATTGACCTTAGATCCTGTATATGTTGAGAAGCAGCACAGTCCAATAAAAACGGAGATTCCAATTCCACTCTGACCCATGAGATGTTGGGCAGGCAGTAGCACTCCAGATTTCACTCTCTTCAACTCTCACATATTGGGGTCTGGATGGCACAATTCTTACAGTACTTACAGTACCGGCACAAAGTGGAAGAGAGTCTTCAGAGACTGAGGAGGTCTTGGATGAAGTCTGTCTACTTCTTTTTTTAATACATTTTTGTTGCTTTCCGAGAGAAAGGAAGAGGGGAAAGAAAGATAGAAACATCAATGATGAGAGAGAATCATTGATCAGCTGCCTCCTACATGCCCCTACTGGGGATCCAGTCAAGCATGTGCCCTTGACTGGAATCAAACCCAGGGCCCTTCAGTCTGCAGGCTGACACTCTATCCACTGAGCCAAATCCACTAGGGCTGTCCACCTCTTACGGGCTGCCTTCTCATCAGATTTGCACTGGCACCATGCAGATTCTCCTTGATTTTAGGCAACTCTGTAGACAGGTGGTCTGAGCTCTATTACTCAATTTCCCAGAAGAACTATAGACAAAGAAAAGGTGATTCACCCAAGACCTACATAGGAGCTAACCTGACAGTGAGAATAGTGATCAGCTATAACCACCAACAGAGTCTTCTACTGAGTCTATGCTATGAGGAGTTTCCAGTTGAGCAATAGGCCTTGGCAAGAAAAGCCCAGAGCCTAAAAGACTACATGACCTAAAGTCTTAATGGGAGGTGGAGTGAATAAGTTTCATGAGGGCTGGAATGTTTCCTGTCTATTTATGGCTATAGCCACCATAGCAAGGAGAGTTCCTGATAAATACTCAATGCAATTTTATCGAATGAATGAATCAGTGAATCAATGAAGTAATCAAGTATGGATAAAATAAGGAGCAAATGTGTTAAAGTTTCTGTCATAGATTGAATGGTGTCCTCTCAAAAAGATATGTTGAAATCCCAACCCCCAACCAATACCTCAGAATGCAACCTTATTGAAAAATAAAGTACAGTCCAGATGGTTTGCAAATATAATTAAGATGAGGTCAATATAATACAGAGTGAGTCCCAAATTCAATACAGAATTGCTCCTGATCCATTAAGGACAAGGTATCCTTACAGAAAGGGGAAATTTGGACACAGACAGAAACATATAAAAGGAAGGTGCGCCCTAACCAGTTTGGCTCAGTGGATAGAGCGTCAGCCTGCAGACATAAGGATCCCATGTTTGATTCCAGTCAAGGGTATGTACCTTGGTTGCGGGCACATCCCCAGTGGGGGGGTGTGCAAGAGGCAGCTGATTGATGTTTCTCTCTCATCAATGTTTCTAACTCTCTATCCCTCTCCCTTCCTCTCTGTAAAAATCCAATAAAATATATTTTTTTAAAAAGAAAGAAGATGATGTGAAGTAGCCCAGAGAAAAGACGGTGATCTGCAAGCCAAGGAGAGAAGCCTGGAACCAATTCTTTCCTCACAGCCCTCAGAAGGAACCAATCCTGCCAACAGCTTGATTATGCACTTTTAGCCTCCAGAACTGTAAGACAATACATTTCTGTTGTTTAAGCCACTCAGTCTGTAATATTTTCCTACAGTAGTTCTAGCAAAACTAATTCTGTCCCCCAGCTTTTTTTCTTGCTTCCCTATAGTCCACTCTCCCTACGCACCCACAGTGATCAATTACATTATAGCTCTTCCTTACGCAAAACACACAATAGCTTCCAGAGAATAAGATGCAAATTCCTTATCATGACATACCAGAACCCCAAGCTCTGGCTCATGGCTCCCTCCTGACTTCATTCTCTACCCTTTTCTCCTTCACTTTTTTTTCCCTTCAGTCAACACTGGCTTCTTGACCCAATTTCAGAAAAATTAAGAATGCTTTTACCTGATTACACATGTTGCTCCTCCTATCTGTGTACTATTTGTCTCTCTGTTCATTCAGGACTCGTGGAAAGGTGTTGTAGAGACAACTTTTTGGCAAGTGGGATACTATTTTATCTAAAATAGTTTCCCACATCAACCCTACCCCTTGTTCTGCGGCTATGTTTTTCTTTATAGCAGTTAACCCATCCCGAAATATTAAATGTCTGTGTGTTCTTTTTCTACCTTCCCATCTAAAATATATGCGTGTGGGGACAATGTTCTGTTTACTGGTGTATCCTCAGCACCCAGAACAATGTCTGACAAGTAGTAGGTACAGTAGATAAATATTTGGTGAAGGAATGAGTGCAACAATCTTACACATTTTCTCTGAACTATTTGAAAATTCTGTAAGAAGATATCACTCAATCACTAAATATTAATTTGGCACTTCCCTTATACCCTAGACTAGTACGGGCCTTAGGATGGGCACAGGAGAGATAGTACACATAAATCTCTCCTAACCCCACCCTCAAGAAGCGTGGGGCAGAATTGAAGTATGATCCGTGAATTGCTATATGTAATGTACAAACTGTAAAACTACAGAGAAGAAAACAGTTCTATCTGACAGGTAGGAAGGATTTCAGGGAAGAAGTAACAGGTGAATGCAGGCTTGAAAGAACTTTCCATAAAAAAAGAGGCAATATCACCATGTTCAGGGGAGCATGAAAGGTTCTGGTGGGTCAGACTGTGAAAGGCAGTTCAGTATGGTTGAATCTCAAGAGCACTGGGCGCCACAGCAGCAGTGCTTGTGTGGTGAGTGGCCCAATGGAGAAGCAGGGAACAGGTGGTGTATTTCCCATTTTAAGGAATTGGGAGTTTCTCCTAGAGCCCAAAGCATCCTCCTGAAGACTGAGCCTGCTGGATATGTCACTACTTTAAGATCTGAAAAGGATGAAACCTAAATGTCTAACGACATGTATCACAACTCTACTACCTGCATTGCCGTATTGTAACAGTCATCTTGCAGGTGAAAAATACCTAAAAGACAACGTGAAAACAATTTGATTTGTTGAGGATGAGCGCTCTTGGGTTTTTGCTGCTGTCTGGTTTCTTTTTATTTTCTATTAAAGTGTGGTTTGATCAATGTCTATTATATGTTGGCTTAGAGTCTCCAATTTTATAATTGCCAGTAGGTCTGATTTTCCTGGAACCCACGCATCTCTGGAGACACCACGCTGCAGTTATTTGTTTGGAGTAATTTATCCCTGAACAGTGTCTTTGCCCTAAGTCTTAACAAAGAGATCAGGCAATCATAGATGAAGACTGACACCAACAAACTGGCTTCTCTAACCATTTTAGTCCTGAGCTTCAGGCCTTCTGGTTATCAGTTTTCCAATCACAAACCTTTGGTGCATTTATCTAGTAGGCTCCTTTTTAAATATTATAAATAAAATCCATCTTCCTTTTTCTCAACAAAATCTCACACAGAGCCCAATGTGTAAAATTCTAAAGCAATGCTTAATTAATTATGCATTTTGAAGATTTGTACCATTGTTTAGAGTAAAACTGGTTAATGAGCAATATGTAGCTATTTTAATGAGATTCATGGGTCCTGATTTATAAAAGAATGAAAGAGATAGAGAAAGAGACCAAAATAGCGTTAGACGCTTCTCCTCTATGGCTCATATACAATTCGTTTATGTAGCTTAAAGGTTGTAAACACATCACACTCTACTCTAGAGCCTGGAATCAAATCAAGTTTAGTTCATAGTATACTTTTTTTTACTCAGTTTCCACAATTTAAAAATTGAATGATTTCATTAAAAAATCTGGATTTCTGGCTTCTCTCGAAATCTCTGAGAGTCTGGCATTATTAGGACCATATTCTTACCTAGTGACTGCTTTAAATATATTTTTATTGATTTCAGAAAGGAAGGGAGAGGGAGATAGAGAAAAAAACATCAATGATGAAAGAGCATCATTGGTTGGCTGCCTCCTACACACCCCCTACTGGGGATCTGCAACCCAGGCATGCGCCCTGACCAGGAATTGAACTCACTGTTCATAGGTCGACACTCAACCATTGAGCCACACCAGCAGGGCTACCTAGTGACTGCTTTAGATGGTTTGTTCTTCCCAGATGGCCTTACACACACACACACGCACAGCTTCCCCTCACCACCTGCCTGGGTCCTGTAGCATTTAAGTTTGTATTCCCTGAACTGTGTCCAAAGACAGTTGGAGAAACTTGATTCCCTTCTCTCTGTCTCTATTCCACCCCCATATCTCTTACTCTAATTCAAGCCATTGTCGTCAGACACTCTTTAAAAGAAAACTTTATTGTTGAAAGTATTACTAGCTAGCTCTTGCTAGTTGTCTTTAGATTGGGCTCAGCCAATGGTAGACACTATAGGAGACTGGAGAATGGGAGAAAGGGAGAAGCCAAGTATGTGTGTTCCTTTCTCTCTGCCTTGTGCAGTGTTTCCGGCAGGAGCACCTCTCTCCCACGGCTGCAGCTCCCTTCTGCTGGTAACACCCTGGTATCACTCAGGGTCCCAACAGGAAGCAGATCACACATCTGAAAAGAATGATTTGAGGTGAATTTGTCTACAAAAGGATTACTTCTAAAGATGCAGGTGTAGAGGAACCACAGGGTAGAAGACAGTATTCCCGGACCAAGTGGGAAGGAGAGTCAGGTAGAATCGTCCATGCTGTGAGGAGCAGACACCTTCAGGCCAGGGAGGCAGTCAGCTGAGGAGAACTGAAGGAGCCAGGGCAGTAAAACCCCTGGTATTGCTTCCCTCTCTCCACAGGCTTTCTCTACTAGGAGCTGTTGGTATTATTTTGGGTCAGTAACTCTGTATGAAAGTGGGGGAGGGCTGTTTTTGTAAGGCGTTTAGCAGCATCCCATTAGATTCTGTGACAATCAAAAATGTCTCCAGATGCCATCAGATGTCTCCTGGGGACCAAATCTGCTCCCCAGTTGAGGACCACTGAGGTCCAACTACCTGTGGTAGTCCACTCAGGTCAGCCTCCTGGACCAGAGGGAAGGGTAAAGCAAGGTGGAGAGTGGACCTAGGGGGGTAAATGGGAAATGTTCAGCACGACTCAACCTCACCTTGAAGAAGTTCTTAATTGCTGTGTGAGCTTGAGCAAGCTGCTTAACCTCGGAGTGCTTTAGTGTTCTCATTAACTAAATAAAGATAATGAGACCACATACCCCATAAAACTGTTATAAGAATCAAATTAAGGTAATTTTAAAGTGCTTAGAAAACACTCAAATTAAATAAAATAAAGGTAATCTCAGACCAACATTGAGTTCCTTTATTTTCTTTCCTTTTAGCTACAAGACTAGAAGAATCCAAGCTCCTGACAATAAATTGCTCCTCTTAGACGTGTTGAGTATTTAATCTGCGTCAAGCAGCCAGCAAGTGGCAAATCCATTAGCCTTTTAATGGTGCTCTGTGATGTATGACCTGGGCCAGCATGGCTGTCAGGATCTCTCTGAACAAGCTTTCATGGGGCTTGTGCTCCACCTAACCTCCCCATTCACTCATTAACCCACTGAGCCTTTCTTTTCCACTCAGCATATGATGGGCAGGTAAATAAATGATTTATGAACTCAATTTCCTTCCTGGCTTTTATTTTTAAATTTTTATGTGGAGCATATTAACATCAGAAGAAAAATATTTGTTAATATCATGAAGCATATCACCTAAGTGTGAACTAGTAAAGTAAAATAAACTGTTACTATACTTTTGTGTCAAGTCAAGATAAAGTATTAAACTAAAATAATTAAATTAAAACACCTACATATGACTTTGTTACAGTATTCCAGGCAGGTGGAACAGGGAAACTGAGATAGAAGAGTTAAAACAAGACCACAAGACTGAACGGTGTGGACAATTTGCAACCAGCTTGTAACTAACAAGCCATTATCTTCCCCAGCCAAGGACACAGAGAAAATGGTTTAAAAACCTACCTAATGAGGGAATGCTGAAAGGGAGGGGAATGCAAACGGAAAAAAGAGCAGGTTTACTCCCTATGTAGAGAAGCCAGCAGTCTCAAGGCTTGGCAAGATAAAGTTGCCTAGTGCTTCTCCTGAATTCTGGGAAGGCCACAACAAAACAACCTTTTTTACGGGGGTAACCTTAAGAATTAATCTGCACCAAAATATTCAGCAGAGGAATTTTGAGACCTATGGATAGGAGGGGACATAATGCCTCAGACCCCAACTTGCTCTTCATATTAGCTGAGAGCCTGTCTGTGCTTCATAAGCCAGGTGTATAGGTTTGCTTGCTTTGCTTTTTCAACAAAGATGCATGCTTTAATTGTTTTAATAAATTGGCTTTTCACAAAGCAGTCAAGGTCTCTTGTATAAATTCATTTATATGAGAAGACAAAGATCAAGGTTGAGGACAGCCCTCTCCATTGACTCAGGGGGCTGACCCTGTCCAGTAACACCTCTCTGGTTAATTTTATTAATTCACCCAAAATCTTGATTTACAAAAAGCATTCGCTGATATTTAGCCTTCAGGTTTAAATTTGAACTGGTATGAGTCCCTGAGCATTTATCTCTGAATAGCTGACACTGCCTTGGCCACAATGTTCTATTCAATCTTCGCACATTATTCAACTTAAGTGAAGGGAAGGCCTTGGTCACCTTGTTTGCAAGTTATTTTCACTCTCCTTGTATAATAGAAGAAAAGTAGAAAGAAAAAAAGGCGACTACATAGTTCATGTGGACATGAAAGGAGTAAACTGAACTGACTTTGTTTTTCAATTAGTAAGTGTTCTTCTAAATTATTTTTCAGACTTCCTTATTAATATCAAGTGTTTGTGTTTTTAACTAGATCTAATTGGCTCTTATTTATATGAAATACTATTATTACTTGAGTGTAAATAATGGTTTAAAATAGCTACTTAACAAAGTGAGAAAGTTGTCTCTTTAAAAATATTTTGAATATGTACACAAAATATGCAGAAAAAGTTAAAAATTTTTAAATAATAAATTTACTAAATAAATGGTAGATTATCAATGTAAATTTATGAAGTTTATAACTATACTATGTTTATGCCAGAAAAGTCACACTATTTAAAGAACCATATGTATAATTTAACCTGTAACTTACCTAAATTAGTTTAGGAGAAAAATGTGTGTGTGTATGTGTTTGCACGCGCACGCACATGTGCATGTGTAATGTACAAACGGCTTATATAAAACATGCCATAGTTACCACATAATGTTGTAACTTACTTATTCTTATCAGTTAATGAGTAATCTAATCTAATAAAAGAGTAATATGCAAATTGAACCTCACTCCATTACACCTAAGCCACGCCCACCAGCCAATCAGAGCAGCTGTATGCAAATTAACCCAGCCAAGATAGCGGCAGGCAGCCACAGAGCTAGAGCAAACAGGAGGCTTCCGTTGCACCAGCAATGGGAGAAACTGCCTGCCTAGGTTGGCTGGGCCTCTGCTCAAGGCAACAAAGTTTCAATTATAGAAGCCCCGGAGCTGAAGCAAACAGGAGGCTTCGTTGCCTGCCTAGGCCTCCACTCAATGCAACTATGTTTCAATTATAGAAGATAAATAAACCCCAGAAACCTGATTTCAGGCAGCCTCGCTGGGATGTTGTGAGCAGCCTGAAAATGGCCCTCAGCCCCTCACCCGGGCTGGCCACACCTCCATGGGGTGAGGGTTCCCACTGGTGGGGCTTGGCCAGTCTGCAAACAGCCATCAGCTCCTCACCCAGGTTGGTCAGGCACGCCAGCAGGTGGACATTCCCTGAGGGATTCCAGACTATGAGAGGGCACAGGCTGGGCTGAGGGACCCCCTGAGTGCACAAATTTTTGTGCACCGGGCCCCTAGTATTATATAATATTATAGCATTACTAAGGACATAAAAATATATGACTGTTAACTTTTCCATATGACTCTTAAAGTAGTAACTGACAAATGTTAATTAATACCCAAATACTGCAAATATAAAAGTGAGCAAGCAGCTTGTCTCAGAGTCAATTTGGTTATTTTTCTATATAATAAAAGGGTAATATGCAAATTGACCCTAACAGCAGAACCACTGGGAATGACTGGTCACTATGACACGCACTGACCACCAGGGGGCAGACGCTCAATACAGGAACTGCCCCTAGTGGTCAGTGCACTTCCATAGGGGGAGTTTGCTCAGCCACAAGCCAGGCTGACAGCTGCCAGTATAGTGGTGGTGGTGGGAGATTCTCCTGCCTCCTCAGCAGCACTAAGGATGTCTCACTGCAGCTTAGGCCTGCTCCCTGCTGGCAATGGACATCCCCGAGGTCTCCTGGGATGCCAGAGGGATATCTGACTGCCAACTTAGGCCCAATCCCCCGGGGACCGGGCCTAAGCCAGCAGGTAGTCATCCCCCAAGGGTTCCCAGACTGTGAGAGGGCACAGGCTGGGCTGAGGGACCCCCCCCCCTACAAGTGTACAAATTTTTGTGCACTAGGCTTCCAGTTAAATGATAATGATATATGAGGTGACTTTTACTTATTGGTCTTTACAGAAACTTGAATTAAAAGAATAAGGAACATAACATCTATTACTTACTGCCCTGGAACTTTTTTTTTTTTTTAAGTATAAATTAATATTTTTTTTTGATTTTTTTTTAATTTATCTTTATTGTTCAGATTATTACAGTTGTTCCTCTTTTTTCCCCCATAGCTCCCCTCCTCCCAATTCCCACCTCAACCTCTGACCTTGCCCCCCCATGTCCTCATCCATAGGTGTACAATTATTGTCCAGTCTCTTCACGCATCCCCAACACCCTTAACCCCCGAAAATTGTCAGTCCACTCCCTTTCTATGCCTCTGATTCTATTCTATTCACCAGTTTATTCTGTTCATCAGATTTTTTATTCACTTGATTCTTAGATTCACTCATTGATATATATTTGTTGTTCATAATTTT
>PVJC01022583.1:0-27201 GCA_004026665.1 Murina feae
AAAAATTCCCTAAACCTGCTTATTTCACCCCCAAAATTCTTATTTCACATATAAATTATTTCCTTTAAAAATTAATTCAGGTAAAATGTTAGGAAAATCCTATTATATGAAAATTTACTTTTCCAGATACTAAGTCAACTACTTTAAAATCTATGTGTATACTCAACTGTTTGATTTCTAAATTTAAAAATGGACAGCCCTAGCCTGTTTAGCTCACTGGGTAGAAGGTTGGCCTGCAGAATGAAAAGACCCAGTTTCAGTTCTAGTCAAGGGCATTTACCTCGGTTGTAGGCTCCTCCCTGGCCTGGCCTGGCCCCTGGTTAGGGCTTGTGCAGAAGGCAACCAATCAATGTATTTCTTTCACATCAGTATTTCTGTCTTTCCTTTTTTTAAAATTTTTAAAAAATATTTTTTATTGATTTTTTTACAGAGAGGAAGGGAGAGGGATAGAGAGCTAGGAACATCGATGGGAGAGAAACATTGATCAACTGCCTCCGACCCGAATAGAACCTGGGACCCTTCAGTCCACAGGCCGATGATCTATCCACTGAGCCAAAGCGGTCAAAGCAATATTTCTGTCTTTCCCTCTCTCTTCCACTCTTTCTAAAAATCAATGGGAAAATATTCTCAGGTGAGGATTAAAAAAAAGAAAAAATTTGAAAATTTGAAATTCACATTCAGGACAGATGCTGAGTGTCTAGGTACTATTTATTTTTCTCTCATTACTAAATCTCAGTGTTATTTTATTTTTTCTTTGCTACCTATTTTCTATAATATAAGAGACTTGTCAATATAAGAAATTTCCAAACTTTTAGATAATTTTTATAAGAGTTTACTTGAGCCAAACTGATGAACTATGCAAGGGAGTAAGTCCTCAAATGCTCCTGAAAACACAGTGTGGATGAAAGGGGCCATATACTAACCTAACTAGTTTCAGGGAAGGCCTGCACGGTGGTTGTACAAACTCAAAGACCTAAAATAACCACAAATATTGAAAATTAAATACTTAACTACAAACAGGTTATAGTGAGTAGTCATGTCCTGAAGCATAGTAGCAACCATCTTGGGTAAAAATTGCTGTTTAATGTTTTAACCCTGCTGTTCTGTCTTCTGTAATTATTTGCTTGCTAAAATAATAGAAAAAGTTATTTTGATTTTTTGAACTTATATAAGTTATCCCATTTAATCAAATATTCCTTTGATTATGGTTTGAATACCCCATTGATTGTGGTCTTACTTCTTTCAAACACATTCCTCTGCACCTGGAGACCAGGACAGCACAATTTCTTCAAATTGCCTCAATGTCTCCAGATAATGTGTTTCTGTTGACTCAGTGGTCGCAAGACCTGAAACCATAATTAATCTTTGTAGGTAACTAACTTGTTCAATATAGCTTCTATAACAAACTGCTTTTTGCAAGCCAGATTCCTTATTCCAAATCTCAAGATGTAATCAATATCTTTGTGATATTTGCCTATATAAGTCTAATGTTTCAGCCAAGTGGGGGACTACAAAATTTGAAGAGCATTTGCCCCCTCATAGTCACCAGCTTTGAAATAAATGTGGCTCCTTAATTCAACTTCTTGTGTGATTCGTGGGGAACATTACAACAGTCCTAGGCCAGTATTTTCCCTGACAAAAATCAACTCAGATATTTACTGAGCCCATTTGTCTTTTTTGCCTCAGAGATAACATATGGATGGAATGACTGGATAACTTGTAAATTCCCTTTTTTCCAGACCCCTCAGGGCACAACAAATGGCACCAGGCTTGTTGCCTCATTGTTATTGTTATCAAGTTAATTGTCAGCTGTTAATTATGTAAAACTATCCTGTGTTCATCTATATAAAAGAAGCATAAGTCCATCATTTCCCAGAGGTTTCCCCGCTTTGCTTTATCCCACCTGCTTAATCTATCACCAATGAATTTCATGTAACCCATGTACGTCCCTGTCCTTTGATTGCAATGTATAAATACAGATGTAACCCACCGTTCTCCAGAGCATTATCTCAGTTCGTTGAGGTTCTGCTTCCTGGCATATGTCAACAGTTTGGCTCAAATAAACTCACAAAAATTCTTCACAGGTTTCAATGGCTTTTACATTAACAACAGTTCTGTGGCTTCTTTTAGGCACTTTACAGGAAGGAGGTACCTACGGGAGAATGGAGAAAGCAAACGGGACTGGATTACAGCAGTGGATTTTCAACCTTTTTCATGTCATAGCACACATAAACTAATTACTAAAATTCTGCAACACACCAAAAAGTATATTATATTTTGGCCCATCTGACAAAAAAAAAAAAAGGTATGATTTTGATCCACTCACACTGATGGCTATTGTGTTGGCTGTTGTCATTTTTTAATTTGGCAATCTAAGGGAAAAGAGGTCAGTGTGCCTGACTAAATAACCAGGCGTTACATTTTAAAAATTCTTGGGGCACACCGATTGACCGATTGAAAATCGGTGTAGTACAGGCTAGTTAAGATTTTGTGCTCCCTTGAGAGTTAATAACTTAGAGGGGTATTATTTCTGTTATTTCAAAGGTGTGTTAACCTGGGTGCACGAAAACAATGGCCAGGGCTTGGTTAAGGCAAAGATAAACCTTTTATAGGACTGGGGCATGACTACCCACCAAGACCTGCCCGGTTAGGAATTTATGATCAGATCACCCTGGGAGGTTACTTTCCACAGAACTTTTTTCCTTCAAGGTAATGAGAAAATAAACTCCTTTATGCAGCTGTGAGCCCCAGATGAAGAATAAAAGATAGGCAGTAGTATTCTTTTTGTAATATAATTCTAATAAAGAGCAATTTAAAAGGTTTCTGTAGACTATATACATATATATGTATATATATGCAAATTGTTATTTTCAAAGAGAAATGAATATATTCAGTTTTCCTATTTTTTAAAATGTATTTTTATTGAATTCAGAGAGGAAGGGAGAGGGAAACATCAATGATGAGAGAGAATCATTGATAGGATGCCTTCTGCATGCCCTCTACTAAGGGTTGAGTCTACAAGCCCAGCATGTGCCCTGACCAGAAATCCAACAGTGACCTCTTGGTTCATAGGTCGATGCTCAATCACTGAGCCACAGCTGGACAGTTTTCCTATTTTTAATGAATTAAAAATAAATCATTATTATTCCTCTCTGGTTTGACTCAATATTTACTGATTTGCAAGGAGATGCAGATTTCAAGCTACTTTATAATGTGGAATCAAAAGCTCAAAGGAACGTCCACTTTGTTTTGCCTCTCCTATGGGAACTGCGGAGTCAATCACTTCATCTTTAATCGTTAGGTCCTCCGTTTATTTTATTTTTTGACTTATTGAAACGGGAGGATGGTAGGTGATTGCCAAGATGCTGCCTCCCGCTGCCCCTGCGGGAACTTTTCCTGGGATTGCCCTAACGCCTGCACCAGTGCTTTGCTCTGCGGACCGGCTGCCAGGGGCAACGGGCGGTGGCTCCTGCGGCCCCGGGGCCGCCACGTCCCCGAGGGCGAGGACAAACCAGGCCCGCAGGGTTTCAAGTGTAAATTCTGGGTCTAGGAGAGTCAGATGGAGTCCCATCCCGCCTTCCCTTGCGGCCCCGAGGCTCCAATTTCAGGTCCTTCAATGAGCAGGGCGGCGCCCGGGGCGGGGCTCGGGGCGGGGCTCGGGGCGGGCCCAGGGGCGGGTGACTCTTCGGGTGCCCGCGGGGCCCGCCGCACTCTCTTCCGGATCCAGAGCCTCTGGGTCGCTCCACCTCCCTTTGCACGTGGTGTCTGCCCTGCCGCCCAGCTCGGCCGGGACCCCCGAGCGTGCACCATGGCACCCGGCCAGCTCGGTGAGCCCCTCGCGCGTCCTCGGTGATGGGCGCAGCGCAGCCCGCGTCCCGATGCGCCCTCGCCCCGCCGTGCCGGGCGCTGGGGGGCCGGCGGCGCTGCAGGCCTGGAGGCCCCGGCCCGCAGCTGTGCGCCGCCTGCGATCAGAACGAGGCCCGAGTCTGGGGGGGGGGGTGGCGTGGGCGGGGGTGATGGTGGCTTGAGATCCGTGGCTGTCCTTTCCAAAACGCACCCCATCCGAAGGCCTTGAGGAACATGCTGTCATGGGCAGCGACTGGGAAGGAAAACTTGGCTTCTCTTTCAGCCTTGTTCAGTGTCTCGGACAAGACCGGCCTTGTGGAATTTGCCAGAAACCTGACTTCCGTTGGTTTGAGTCTGATCGCTTCTGGAGGGACTGCAAAAGCTCTCAGGGATGCCGGTCTGGCCGTCAGGTAAGGCACACACCTTAGTGTGTAGGTTACGTCCCAGCGGAAAGGAATGCATGCCGGGCCCTGTGGGTAAAACCCTTTATTGCTCGCGCCTCCAGTGCTGGGTGGTTGGTACGCTGACCCCTTTACAGAAGAGGAAAGTGCTGCTCAGGTTTGCAGAGTTAAGTAAGGAGTGGAGCTAGGAGTCAGAACCCCCGATGTCCTCATTTCAGGGCCCCCCTTCCAAGCCACTTCTTATAAGAATTAACTTAGGCGGGCTGTTTTGCACGACAGAGTTTATAATGTGCATAATCTGTTTTGACTGGCTCTTTCGTAAACTTGACATCAAGATTCGAGCCTTCCTCCCTTCCCTTAGCATCTTTGGGAACCATATGAAGTCATAACATCTATCATTCATTCAGTCCTTCATCCACATCTATTCATTAACCCACCGAAGTAATGGGAAGAAGGAATAATGCAAGAGAACTCAGGCTGCAGTTCTTGAATCAAGGAGCTGGCATTCTAGCGGGAGAGGGAGTAACCGCTGAAAACCTAGAAAATGAAAAAGGCTTTAATAAACTGATGTGAGAATTCGGAGGAAAGCCATCCCCATCCTGAAATATATTTTAGCAAAGGAGTGAAAGACCTGTCTGCTTTTTTTGTCATGTTGGAGATGTTGCTGCTTGACCTCTAGATCCATGGAGAGGTCAGATATTACCTCTTTCATCTTGTAATCCTATCCTAAGTGGACAGTACACAGCTTCCCTAAATTCACTAAGTTCATATGGCAAACATGCTTTACTGTATGTGTTCCAAAGTCTTTTTGCAGCACCACTCTGATGTTCGCACCACAACCCCCAAGAATCATGGGAGGTGGGGCGGTGAGAATCCAAAGTTTGAGCTGTTCTTTTCATGGTCCCCATGTTGGGTTGTTTATAGTTGGACCCTTCAAGTTAAGCAAGGCCCCCTCTATAGCCCCTTTTCTCCCTCCAACAAACTTTGTATTAGGGAGACATTTCAGACATAAAAAGAGAGAACAGGATAAGCCCTGATGTTGCATACCTGTCCTCCAGTTTAAATATTTATCAACTCTTTAGTCTTGTTTTTTATCTATCTGTACCTCTACCTATTCCTGCTTTAGCCTCATTGTGGTGGTGTCTTTTTTTAAAATTTGGGAATGTCCGTATGTTTCCTATTAAAGTGTGGCTGTTGAGACTTTTTTTAAAGTATATTTTATTTTTTACAGAGAGGAGAGGGAGAGTTAGAAACATCAGTCAGCTGCCTCCTGCACACGCCCCACCAGGGATGTGCCCTTAACCAAGGCACATGCCCCTGACCAGAATCGAACCCGGGACCCTTCAGTCCACAGGCCGACGCTCTATCCACCAAGCCAAACTGGTTAGGAAAGTCTGGGAAAGGGAATTTTTTGAAAGCATTTTTATTGATTTTTAGAGGGAAAGTGACAAATCGATCGGCTGCCCACTGCCTACAGGGGATGGAGCCTGCAGCCCAGGCATGTGTCCTGACCAGGACCTTTCGGTTCACTGGATGACAACCAACTGACCAGGAAATAAAGGGAATTAAAAAAAAAAAAAGTTTTTCTATTTAATTTTTAATTTATTGATTTGAAAGAGAGAGAGTAAAGGGGGGAGGGAGAGGGAGAGAAACATTGATTTGTTGTTCCACTTACTTATTCATTGATTGCTTCTTGTATGTGCCCTGCCCAGGGGTTGAACCCACAACCTTGGCACATTTGGAGGAGGCTCTCACCAACTGAGCTACTGGGCCAGGACTCTGGGAAAGTGAATTTTAAATTGGAAATCATAAAGTCGCCAACTCTGTTTATATTGGAAATGGGAGTCCTTGGGAAAATTCAGTCATTTGCTAATGGCCCTCCTTAATCTACTCAGGAAATTCCATATTGTATTGGTGTAGTTTGCTGCTTTAAAATGTTTATTATTTTTTACTATAAAGGCTATATATGTTCATTTTAGAAAATTTGAAAAATGTGGGAAACTATAGAGAAGATAGTAAAATGGCTTATAATTCCTTTAACTTGTTGATGTATTTCCTTCAGTGTTCTTAAATCATTTATTTTGTAGAAGCTAGTTTTGCTTCTTGCTTTTGTTCATTTAACATACAAGGTGGGGCAAAAGTAAGTTTGCAGGTGTTTGTATGGAAAATAATACAATAATTAATAAATAATAGTATAAGAATAAATTGTGTCAGATACAACTATAAACCTACTTTTGCCCCACCCTGTATTGTGGACATTTATGTCATTAAATTTCCTTGTAAATTCTTCCAGAGAAAGAGTTCATGTCAGCTTGTTAATGTGGATTGATATTTAAATTTTTTTCAATTTTTTCATATTTCACGGTTATTTTTCCAGCTTTTTGTTTCCCTGTAGTTTTTAACATTTGCATAGACAGATCTATTAATCTTTTGTTTAATACTTTTTTTTACAATCTTGTTTAAAGTGTTACATATGTCCTTTTTTCTTCCATTGTGTTTAATACTTTGAATGTGTTCCTCATGCATTTAATTTTGGTACTTCTTTTTTTTTTTTTTTTAATGCTCAAACTTTTGATTCATTGGAAATTTATTTTTGGGTGATGTTAACCAGTTATTCCAATACCAACACCGCTTTACTAAACAAACTTTTATTTCTCCACACATTTGATTTGTTATCTTTATGCTTGTTTAATCATAAAATTCATTTTTTTTTTTTTTACTTCAGTCTGTTTCTGAGATAAGGATATTGTTAATACTTTTTGTTATATACTGTGAAATCCTCAGTTAAATTTCTTTTTAAAAATTTTATCGGTATGGCTTATGATTCAATTTCTGAATTTTGAAAATTCAGTTGTTGAAAAATTTCTCAAAATGAAAACAGTAGGCTCAATGTTAGAAGAAGCTGTGGAATAGTGTGAAATGTGAGTGACAGTTAAGTAGAAAGAAATGTTCTGTTAATCTGCTTTCAGAGATGTCTCTGAGCTGACGGGGTTTCCCGAAATGTTAGGGGGCCGTGTGAAAACCTTGCATCCTGCGGTCCATGCTGGTACGTAGTGGGTATTTTCAATTTAAAGTAATTAGTGGTTTTCAGGATCAGTTTAATTGATTACTTTATGGAATAAACAAGGAAAAGGGGAAAAAATCTGTAGGGTTGATCTTATGAGTGAAAAGATTTTATCGTGATTCAAACTTAGCATACAGCATGACCATATAACTGACTTTCAAAAGAATTCTTCAAAGTACTTTGTTCGTTCAACTGAGACAACGAATTGCATATCATTCAAAAATAGTGAAAAGCAAGTATATTGCTAACTTACTAGTTTCAGTAAAATATAGCAGAATAAAAGGCTGTAAGGCTAAGAATGAAGACAAGCCATTTACTTATTGGAGCACATAGATGAATGAAACTGGCGAAAGTTATGGGAAAATTCTTTTTACATTTTGTTGATTAAGAAAAATCAGTTGGGCATAAATGCTGATGGAAGGAGAATTGACTTGGGGTGAACACATAATACAATAAGTAATGGATGTATTATAGAATTGTACACCTGAAACCTGTATAATCTTATTAATCAATGTCACCCCAATAAATTCAACAAAAATTTTAAAAAAAGAAAAAAGGAATCAGGAACTGATAAAAAATACTTTTTTTAAAATATATTTTTATTTATTTCAGAGAGGAAGGGAGAGGAAGAAAGAGAAACAAATGATGAGAGAGAATCATTGATCGGCTGCCTCCTGCATGCCCCTTACTGGGAAATCAAGTTCAAAACCTTGGCGTGTGCCCTGACTGGGAATCAAACCATGACCTCCTGGTTTATAGGTTGGTGCTCAGCAACACTGGCTGGGCAAAAAGCGATTTTTAAATATACCCACTAATCTTATTTTAACTATGTGTTTGGTATTCTTAACTAGGCTATATTAGAAATTTCAACTTGATTGAGGGACTTCATTAGAAAGAAGTGCCTAATTCTGGCTTGTTTTTTGAACTAATATTTTAATTTTGTTAAATTAGGAATCTTGGCTCGTAATATCCCAGAAGATAATGCTGACATGGCCAGACTTGATTTCAATCTTATAAGGTAAAAATTCAAATTTGAATTTTTAATACAGGAACAAAGATGAAGCGTATGCCAAACCTGATGCCCCTTTTTATTGAGGGGAACACGTAAAGTTTAAGATTGTCTAATAACTAAGCTGTACACCTAAAACCAATACAAAATAAAATAAAGATTACCATTAGGTTTAGTTTTATAATTGTTGACTATAAACATTTATTGAGTACCGTCTGTGTCATGTACATGCTAACATTTTGGTTTTGCCAAGTATATATTACCAAAATGGGTACTTAAACTAAAAACAACCTTTGCTTTTTTAGGAAGTTAAGATGTAAATTTTTATACATATAAGCAACTTAATTATTTGTATAAAGTTATTCACTGTTTCTTTTAAATAAATAAACAGTTTTATTCGGCTGCAATTCACATACCATACAATTTCCCAATTTAAAATATACAACTCAGTAGTTTTTTGTATATTCAGAGTTGTACAACCATCACCATAGTTAATATTAGAACATACTTATCACTTCCCTCAAAAAAACAAAAAAATAGCCATTAGCATTCATTCTTCATTTCCCCAAACATCCTCTAGCCCTAGACAACCACCAGTATATTTCTGTTTGTATGGATTTACCTGTACTGAACATGTCAGATCAGCGGAATCCTACCATATGTGGTCCTTTGGGATTACCTTCTTTGCATGTTATAGCATCAGTACTTTGGGGTGGGGGGGGGGTGTTGTTTTTTAAGAGGCAATAGGCACTTATTTGAGATTTTTTTTTTTTTTTTTTTTTTAAAAAGCTATTCCCGAAAGCACTGATTCAGGCAGAAACCTAAAAAGTGTTTTGATTAGGAGACAAAGGCAAAAGGCATTTATGAAAAAGGGAAGGGGAAAATTCTCCAGTAGAAGGAAGGCATTTCTGTTGGTGCAAGTAAGCTGACATAGTGACACTAAGTCTAAACAATGTTTTTAATTTTCGTTTGGAAGTCATTAGTTCAGTAGTCACAATATAGAGTGTCCCCCAAAAGGGCAGTTCCTATGGGATGGCAGCTCAACTCAAATTTAAAGCTACTTGGTTTATATTATTTTTTCATTTTCCTTCTTTTGATCAAGATATTTCCTTGAAAGCATCACTGATCAATTATTAGAAAGCAGCACTATCAGTAATTAGTTTTTGCTGTAAGGTAATTCATTGTATGAATATACCTCATTTGTAGGTTCATTAGTTGATGAGCATTTGGATTGTTTCTATCTTTTGCATGTTAAGAATAATGCAGTTATGAACGTTCATGTACAAGTTTTTTTTTTTTTATGAGCTGATATTTTCATGTCTTTTGGGTATATACCGACAAGTAGAATTCCTTGGTTTTATAGTAACTCTATGTTTAAACTTTTAAGGAACTGCCACATTGTTTTCAAAGTGCTAGATCATCCTATATAATAAAACCATAATATGCAAATGGACTGAATGGCAGAATGACCGGGCGCTATGATGTGCACTGACCACCAGGGGCCAGACACTCAACGCAGGAGCTGCCCCTTGGTGGTCAGTGCATTTCCACAGCGGCAATGTTGTTCAGCCCGAAGCCAGGCTCACAGCTCACAGCTGGTGAGTGCAGCGATGGTGGCAGGAGCCTCTCCTGCCTCCGCTGCAGGTAGTCTGTAAGGAGCAAGGGGTCCTGGACTGCGAGAGGGTGCGGCCGGGCTAAGGAACCCCTTTCCCCCTTCCTCAGTGCATAGGTGTCATGTGCTGGGCTTCTAGTTGTACATAATACCCTACAGCATTGTACAAGGACCCTAATTTCTCCATATCCTCACATAAAGTATTTGTTATGTATTTTGATCTGTCTATCCTAGTGGATGTGATGTATCTCATTGTCATTATGATTTGCATTTCCTAATGACGTTGAGTATCTTTTCATGTGCTTATTGGCTATGTGTATATCTTTGGAGACATGTCTGTTCAGATCCTTTGCCCATTTTTTAATTGATTTATTTCTTTTTATTATTAAGTATCCCAGTCCATGTTTTCACTTTGTGGTGTCCTTTGTAGAGTTTTTTTGGGGGTATTATACTTATGTCTTTGATTCTCTGAAAGTTTCTTTTTATGTAAAGGTGTGAGGCAGGGGTGCAACTGTATTCTTTTGTATGTGGCTACCCAGTTATCCCAGCATCACTTGTTGAAAAGACTATTCTTTTCCTTTTGAATGATCTTGGCACACTTGATCTATATCTCTGTTGTTATGCCAGCACTATACCATTACTGTAGCTTTGTGATAAATTTTGAAATTGAGAAGTGTGAATTCTCCAACTTTGTTCTTTATGTTTCCTTTCCAAGTTTGTTTTGGCTATTCAAAGTCCCTTGCATTTCCAGATGAATCTTAGGGTCAACTTGTCCATTTCTGCAAAAGAAGAAAGTTCAAGTGGGTTGTGTTGAATCTGTAGATCAATTTGGATAATATTGCTATCTTAGCAATATTAAATCTTTCAGTTCATAAACATGGGATGTCTTTTCATTTATTTAGATTTCCAATAATGTTTTGTACTTCTTCATACACAGATCTTACTTTTGTTAAATGCATTCTTATTTTTTGTTTGTTTTATAAGTAGACTAGAGGCCTGGTGCATGAAAATTCATGCACTGGAGGGGAGGGTCCCTCAGCCCGGCCTGCCCTCTCCAGTCTGGGAACTCTCAGGGGCAGGAGGCGACCTGGTGATCAGGGGAAGGTGATGCCCCATCATACCTCCGCTGCTGCTACTGCCAGCAGCACAAGCCTAGGCCGGCCCTGGTTACCTGAGCCTCAGGCGGCTTTGGGCAGCTGGGCAGCCACCATCTGAAGCTTGCCTGTGCCTTGGGTCAGCCCTGGCCAGTTGGGGGGCTGAGGGGACTAGGAGTCTCCGGAGGCAGGCACGTGGAATGGCCACGCGCCTCTGCCCCTAGCAGGGTTTAGGGGACTGGGTGCTGCCATCTTGTGGCTGTGAGCACCACTGTCTTTGTGGGTGTGGCAGTCAATTAGCATATTCCCTTCTTATTGGCTGTGGGTGCTGCTATCTTTGAGGGCAGGGCAGCAATCAGCATATTCCCTCCTTATTGGCTGTGGGCACCACCATCTTTGATGGTGCGGCAGTCAATTAGCATATTCCCTCCTTATTGGCTGTGAGTGCTGCCACTCTTTGAGGGCGGAGCATCAATTAGCATATTTCCTCATTGGTTGTGGGCACTGCCATCTTTGCAATGGTGTGGGGGTCAATTAGCATATTCTCTCTTTATTAGATAGGATAGGATAGTATAAGTATGATTTCACTTTCAGATTGTTCAAACATCCTGCAACTTTGCTGAACTTATTTATTTATTTATTTATTTATTTATTTATTTATTTATTTATTAATGCTAATGGGTTTTTGTGTGTGTGTGTGTGGATTTCTTAGTATTTTCTATTTATAAGGTCATGTCACTTGCTAAGATAGCTTCACTTCTTCCCTTAGTTTTGATGCCTTTCATTCCATTTTCTCTGCTAATTGACCTGGCTGGAGTCTCCAGTACACTCTCAAATGGAAGTGGTAAGGATGGACATTTTTGTCCTGTTCCTGAGCTTAGAGGAAAGCATTCGGTCATTCACCTTTAAGTATAAAGTTAGCAATGGGTATTTCTTAAATACCATTTATCATGTTAAGCAAGTTCTCTTCTTAATTTGTTGAGTGTTATCATGAATGAGTGTTCAGTTTTGACAAATGTTGTTAGTGCATCTATTTAAATGATCAGGTGGGTTTTGTCCTTTATATTACATTAGCTGATTTTTAGATGTTAAACCAACCATACATCCCTAAGCTAAACCATACTTGGCTATGGTATATACCTCTTTTAATATTTTGTTGGATTCAGTTTGCTGGTATTTTGTTGAAGGCTTTTGTGTAAGTACTTGTATGTAAGAGATAACTGGTCTTTTTCTTGTCGCATTTTGTCTGGAAAATGTTCCCCTCTTCTTCTCTTTTTTATTAGTTTTTCCAGTTGAACTTATTTCACTGTGGAACCTGCCACAGAACTCCTCACATTGCAGCCGTAGGAACTGCTTCACTAGCTGTTCATTTTAGATCAGTTCTGTATTTTAAATTGTTCTTTTGGCCTTCCATTGGTTTTCCTTTGTAATTTAAATTTAATACAATATTATTAGTTTCAGCTATATACTCCAGTGAATAGACATTATATAACTTACTGAGTGATCATTCCAATAAATCTTGTACCCATCTGACACCATACATAGTTATTAGAATATTAATGATGTATTCCCTTTTACAACATCCCCATGACTTTTTTGTGACTACCAATCTATACTTCTTAATCCTTTCACCTTTTGTATATGACCTCTCTGAAGATAAAACAAATAATTTTATCCTTAGAATGATCCATCATTTTTCATCATTGTACATAATCCATTGGAAATAGAATCTAAAATTGAATGATTACATCCCAATATAAGGATAGTCTCTGGAGCCTAGTATTTTACATTTCTGTTAAGATTTTTAAAGTTTTTTGATGGTTTCATAGTGTAATGGGCAGTTAGGTTTATCCAGGCAGCAACAATGTGTATTGAGAGCATCTGCTCTTAAGCCACTTCTGTTAACCTATGCTCATCCACATGGGAGATTTGACTTTCAACATAACTTTAGAATCCTAACCTGTCGGGCTCACAGTTTACGCTTTAGATCTTTTTGAGTTTTGGTTGTGTATTAATAGTGACTGACTTATTTTTTCTACATGGTAGTTGCCATGTAAGTTGAATTTTAATGACAGGTATGTTTTTCTTTTAGAGTTGTGGTTTGTAATCTGTATCCCTTTGTGAAGACAGTAGCTTCTCCGGATGTCACTGTTGAAAAGGCTGTTGAGCAAATTGATATTGGTAAGTTGGGAAAACCATTATTTGCAGACTGACAGAGGAGAGGTTTACTTAAATTTTAACTAAAATTTAATTAAGCAAGATTTTGTTTTGAAATTCAGATTGTACTCTGGGATGACTCTAATTTATCTATATTTTCACAGCTATTTCTTTTTTAAAATATACTTTTATTGATTTTAGAGAGGAAAGGGGTGGGAGGGAGAGCTAGAAACATCATTGGTAAGAGAGAATCAGGGATCAGCTGCATCCTGCATACCCCACACTGGGGATCAAGCCCACAACCTGGGTAGGTGCCCTGACCGCAAATTGAACCATGACCTGGTTCATAGGTTGACACGGTGAAGCTATTTCTTTCTTTTTATTTTTTTTAATATATATTTTATTGATTTTTCACAGAGAGGAAGAGAGAGGGATAGAGAGTTAGAAACATCAATGAGAGAGAAACATCGATCAGCTGCCTCCTGCACACTCCACACTGGGGATGTGTCCGCAACCAAGGTACATGCCCCTGACGGGAATCGAACCTGGGACCCTTGAGTCCGCAGGCCAAAGCTGCATCCACTGAGCCAAACCGGTCAGGGTGAAGCTATTTCTTTGTGTAGGGATTCACTTGGGTTGTCTTCTTCCCTTATTGTTTAAGTCAAGAATTAAGTAGAAGTATGTGTACAGTAACTGTATTGCAAAGAGGTTAAACCCATGTGAAAATACAAATCCTATTCTGTTTTTGAAAGGCGGAGTAACCCTGTTGAGAGCAGCAGCCAAAAACCATGCTCGAGTGACCGTAGTGTGCGAACCAGCGGACTATGCTGCCGTGTCCACAGAGATGCAGAGCTCCAACAGTAAAGACACCTCCTTGGAGACCAGACGCCAGTTGGCCTTGAAGGTGGGGGTGCACTTTTACACGGTGCCTTGTTTGCAAAACCAAACGGTATTCAGTTCTCACTAGTTTGTATCATCCACCAGGGCCTGCTTGGAGGGAGCTGCTTCCTTTTTGTTATAAATAAAGACACCAAATATTAGAGAGATATTCCCTTAAAAAGATCAACAGAGAATTGGAAAGGGAATAATTCACAGTGCTATTTAGTATTAGTTGGGGTGCAGTTGACTATATGCTAAAATAAACCCGTGTTGTTCCCCCTGGGAAATGCTGCTTGTGGTTCACCAAAGTTCCACTTCTCATAGGCTTTCACTCACACGGCACAATATGATGAAGCCATTTCCGATTACTTCAGGAGACAGTATAGTAAAGGAGTATCTCAGATGCCCTTGCGGTACGGAATGAACCCTCACCAAACTCCAGCCCAGTTATACACACTGAAGCCCAAGCTTCCCCTCACAGGTAAAGACTGCGTGTCCGGGTGCAGGGTTTGCTGTGTCCATAATTTACATTAGGGTTTACTCTTTGTTCTGTATTCTGAGGGTCTTCTCGTCACCTCAATAATATCACCCAGAATAGCTTCACCACTTAAAAGTTCCCTGCATTCCACTCCTCTCACGCCTGCAACCACTGTCTTTACTGTCTCCATAGTTTTATTGTTTCCAGAATGTTACAATGTTGGAGTCATACACTATCCTGCCTTTTCGCACTGGCTTCTTTCACTCAGCAGTATGCATTAAGGTTCCTCCATCTCCTTTGGTGACTGCAGAGCTCATTTCTTACCACTAATATATAGATGTAACATAGTTGGTTTTTCCATTCATTTACTGAAGGACATAAAAAAATGAAAGGACAATTTTTGATAGTTATGAATATAAGCTGCCAAAAACATTCAAGTATAGGTTTTTGTGTGCCCATGCTTTCAACTCATTTGTATAAAAACCCAATATTTTTACCCGACCAGCGTGTCTTAGTGGTTGAGCATCGACCTATGAACCCGAGGTCACAGTTCAATTCCTGGTCAGGGCACATGCCAAGGTTACAATCTTGATATCCACAGTGGGGGGCATGCAGGAAGCAGCCGATCAATGATTCTCTCTCATCATTGACTTTTCTCTCTTTTCCTCCTTTCCTCTCTGAAATCAATAAAAATGTTTTTTAAAAAGTTTAAAAATAAATAAAAAATAAATATTTTAACGTTAAATATTAAACGTTAAAAATATTAAAAAATAAAAATATTTTCTCTTATTATTTACTGTTTATTGTCTATTTTGTTTCTCCCATAAGCTCCATGAAGACAGTGAATCTGGGGAGAGATCGGGGGACTATTTTATTCATAGCTAATATCTCAAGTACCTAGGACAATGCCTAATATTGCAGTAGGTACCCAGTAAATGTGTGTGTGTGTTTATTTATTTATTTTAGAGAGGAAGGGAGAGTGATTGAGGGATAGAAGCACCACTGATGAGAGAGAATCATTGATCAGCTGCCTTCTGCATGCCCCACACTGGGAATCAAACCCATAATGAGCATGTGCCCTGACTGGGAATCGAACCATGACCTCCTAGTTCAGCGGTTCTCAACCTGTGGGTCACGACCCCTTTGGGGGTCGAATGACCCTTTCACAGGGGTCGCCTAAATACATCCTGCATATCAGATATTTACATTACGATTCATAACAGTAGCAAACTTACAGTTATGAAGTAGCAACGGAAATAATTTTATGGTTGGGGGTCACCACCACATGAGGAACTGTATTAAAGGGTCACGGCATTAGGAAGGTTGAGAACCACTGTCCTAGTTCATAGGTCGATACTCAACCACGGAGCCATGCTGGCCAGGCCTCAGTAAATATCTGGCAAAGTTTTACGTTTAAAAGTATTTAGTACCTAAGATAACACAAAGGAAATGCAATTATTTAAAAATTCAATTTTAATTAATGGCCCACAATTTTTTAAATTGTGCTGAGCTTACAAATGTTTATCCATAAGAGGTATTAACTTCTAAGAAATCCTGCCATTGTTAAGAAGATGCTGAGCTCTGAATGGCAGTCTTCTTTTTAATTATGTTTCCAGTTTAGGCAGAACTACTGAGTTGGATGTAAATGAAGAAAAAAATACACTTTTCCTCCTTTCACAGCTCTTGGCACTTTGGTTTGTGATATTATGTCTTAATTCAACAAAGCTTGTAACTTCAGTTTTATACTGTCTCTGTAATTGCCATACTTGATTAATCTTAGTTCTATACTGAAATGGATCCCTTGGTTATCACTAGCATTGTCATTCTATCTCCCTGGATCGCTCTTTTTAAAAAAAAAAAAAAAATATATATATATATATATATATATATATATATATATATATATATATTATTGATATCGGAGGGAGGGGGGGGGGGGGGGAGAGAGAGAGAGAGAGAGAGAGAGAGAGAGAGAGAGAGAGAGAGAGAAACATCAATAATGATGGAGAATTGTTGGCTGGCTGCCTCCTGCATGCCCCACCCTGGGGATCGAGCATATAACCAGGTGCCTACAACCCAGGCATGTTGACCGGGAATCGAACCGTGACCTGGTTCATAGGTCAACTCTCACCCACTGAGTCATGCCGCTGGGCTCTGGATTGCTCTTGGTTTATTTCTACATTGGCTGAATTTGGTCGTATGTGTGCACATGTGCATGTGTATTTTAACTTTTCTCATCAAGTTCTTATATATGTTTGTGTAGATGTGTTTGCCTCTTCACTTAAAACGTATCTGTGCAGTTCTGATACATGCTCTGAGATATGTACACATGTCTGACCTACTGCCCCAGGTGGTAATGTTGGTACATTTTTATCTGTAGTTCTAAATGGATCCCCTGGATTTATAAACTTGTGTGATGCTTTGAACGCCTGGCAGCTGGTGAAGGAACTCAAAGAAGCCTTAGGCAGTCCAGCTGCTGCCTCGTTCAAGCACGTCAGCCCAGCAGGTAAAGCACGGCATGCGGAAACTTCCAAATGCTCTTCTTCCTCATTGTAATGAGAACTGGTGAGTTCCTTTGGGAATGTAGGCATTCTGTGACGTCTGAAGCCATTTTTTCTCAAGCCTGTTAACACTTTCAATATAGTAACGGCATAAAATCTGATAATAAAATAGCATACAGAAATATAGACAAACACGCATCATTGTGAGATGGGAAGATTGGGAACTAGTTGTTTTGGTAGTGGAAATATGAAGCTTTAAAAAAGAAAAAAGTAAAATGACTTAATGCAGTATGACTAAATAGTTTCCCACATGTTGGAAGATGGGACTGAGTGGCCTGAAGAAGTTAATCTTAGGACACTTTATCTGTAACTTTCTAGCCATTGTGCGAGATACCCTTCTGCTTTTTTACACTTAAGACAACATCACCAGATCTGTTGACAGCCCAACACATACATTCGTCCTCAGATGTTGGTTCAGTTAAAGTGACATGAGCCGGGAAGAAGTAAACCAGCTTCATAAACATGCCTGGTGCTGGCCAACTTCAGACACGTGACTCTGTTGTCAGAGACTAGAGAGGGGAGATTCTCTCCTCCCCTCCCCTCCAGCTCTGTTCTTTATGTTTAATTATCTGGCCAAGCAGATTTTTGTTTAATTTGGAACAGGTGCTAGAAATTATGCTGTGTAGACAATGTTAAGAAAAATGTTGCCTTGACTTACGAGTTGACAAGTAATAACTTGAAGTTTTTGGCTTATTTCATGGTTTCCTCTGTCAGGTGCTGCTGTTGGAGTTCCCCTTAGTGAAGACGAAGCCAAAGTGTGCATGGTCTATGACATGTATAAAACCCTCACACCCATAGCGACTGCATATGCACGAGCAAGAGGTCAGAAAATAACGTGGGTTTTGTGGTGTGTTGTGTTTTTTTTTTAACAGAAAAAGCAGTATTTTATCCGAAATAGAATGAAATGGTAATAACTTTTTCATTATAAGATTTTAAAATATCTTTGTTTTTTTATTTATACTTCTGAATGATTGTATGAGTGCCTCGGAATGAATTTGTTTATAAAAGTGTGTTAGCATTTTAATGTAATAAATGGAAACATAATTGGAATCTGATGCATGTAATTTCAGATTAGGCTCTTGAATGCATTTGAATTGCTTAATATATGACTAAAATCGCATGGTTTTCAGCTATACTGAATTTGGTTAGAATTATGTTTCATACATATTTAATTTGTGAGTTTAATAACCTGTGAATGTTATTATTACATTTATGGGAGATTATCAAGATGTTATCGTTTACCTTCTACAACAGGGGCTAGCCAACTATGTCTCATGGACAGGATCTAGCCGGCCACCTGTTTTTTGTAACTGGTTTGATTGGAACAGGCCATGTCCCTTTGTTGGTGTTGTGTCAATGGCTGGTTAGAACTACTAGTTCAGTGGTCACGTGAGAAACCATGTGGCCCCAAAGCTTTAAGAAACACTATCATAATTTTTATTTTCAGGGGCCGATAGGATGTCTTCATTTGGTGACTTTGTTGCCCTCTCTGATATGTGTGATGTCCCTACTGCCAAAATTATCTCCAGAGAGGTTAGTGAGCATTCGTGTATCCTGATCCATGCATGACTGAGTCAAGCTTTTATTTGTTCAGTGTTTACTGAAACCGTAACCTGTAGTAGTTATATTTATAACTATAAATTAATTTATTATTTAGAATGTTCATATTTTATGTAGAACATGAATTTTGGCTGAATTATAATTTCTAGATTTGGTGAATTAATGTTTCAAATACATATTTGGCTGATAAGTTTTAATGAACTTATTCCGTTCTTTTAAATTTTCTAATAGTTGTCATCTTAATTCCAAAGTTATTTTTTCTGAAGAGCAGAGGATGCCATCTTGGGTGGTGATGCAATAATGAGCTTTACTATAAAGCTCCATGAGTCTATAACAAAAGATATTGCATAATGGGAAAGATTATAAACTACTCTGAAAAACTAATCTGAGTACCAAACATGTATCCCAGAAAAGTGAGGGTGGTACTGGGAGTGAGGAGACAGGCAGAAAAAGAAAAAAAGGTAGCTCAAATAGCTTAAAGGGCGGGGGGAGGCAGAAGTGAAGGCTAAAGGGACGTGTGGCTTGACAATATTCATGGGATTCTCCCCATGACCACTATCATCTCCAACCAGAACATGCTCTTCTAGTGCAAAACACCACCCCATGAACAGAATAGTAAGAAATCATTTTTCTTCCTAAGGTTATTAGAGCAAAATTATTTATATATTAGTTAAAATGGAAATGAACAACCAAAAACTTTGAAAGGACAGCAGATGAGATGACATTCAGCTAATAGAGCATTACATTCTAACATAGGCTTATCTTTATGTCCTCACTTAAGGTTGTAGATAGGTTCTGTGACTTTAAGCAAAAAAATGTATAGTGAAACCAATTCATGATTTAAAAGCAATTAAGTTCCTCTGGTGTCTCATCTACAAAATGACATTATTTGAGGGCCTGCTGGATTAGCATTATCTGTTGGAGGTAGAAACGAGAATATGCAGCAGCATTATTTGATTAGGTGTTTTGTAATTTTTTAAAGCAGAAAATATTTATTTATAGGTATCTGATGGCATTATTGCTCCAGGATATGAAGAAGAAGCTTTGAAAATACTCTCTAAAAAGAAAAATGGGAACTACTGTGTTCTTCAGGTTAGTGAATTTCATGTCTAAAACAATAATCTGCGCTTTCATTTTGTCTCTTTCCTCCCACATTTAATCTGTCCTTTATGCTGACACCCCTGAATCCTGCCTGTTTTTTGTTTGTTTTTTAAGCTATTATTGGGTTTAAGATGAGGGCACCTTCCTTACTCTTAATAATAAATTTCTAAGTGGTTCAAATAGGGTATTTACATGGTTTTCTATTAAAAAAATATTACAGGCCATTTGAAGAAAAGTCTCCCAAACTTCCCTCTGCCATGGTTACCTTTTTTAAAGAGCATCTGTTATTTAAAATTTCTTGCTGGTTTTTCCTGAAATAGCAAAACACAGTGCTTCACCATCTTGTCCTATGTCTGTGTGTCTTATTTACAGTTAACATTCTTAGCTGCTACACAATCGCTGCTGTGACTAACCCACGGAAAGAGTCTTAGGAGAGAAATTACATCAGTGCTGTAATTTTGATGCTTCTCCTCCTAGATATTGTACAACAGATTTTGTCTTAATGAGGATATGTACGGGTCCCTATTTCTCAATGCACTGCCACCACTGTGTTCCTAAACTTTTTCTTCTTGGAAGTAAGATAGATGAAAACAGCATCTCACTGCAATTTTAATTTCTCACTCTGCATGGGGTAAACATTTCTTCACATTTAAGAGTATTTTTTACTTTCTCCTTATGAACTGTGTGCCATACTCTGCTTATTTTTCTAATAGGTTGTTGAGATTTCTTTTCTTATTGATTTTTGCAAGCTCTTAAGTATTAGGGAAACTAGCCCATAGTTTTATTTTATAATGATAAAGCAAAGAGTTAATTGAATTGAAAGTAAAAATTCTTGATGCTGTTTTTCAGGAAGTATTGATGTCATAAAGTCTGTAGAATCTCAATTCCATGTAATGGAAGTTTTTAAGTACTTATCTTTCATTGAAAGATGCCAATAATTGTGTCATTCACCATAGATTCCACACCAGCTTTTTAAGGAAAGATACCACTTTAAATATACATACTTTTTTGTCCAAGCTCCTTGATAAAAAATTCAACCATGCAGTCAGCTGCCTTTGTGTTTTCAATCGTGTCTTGCGTTGTTAATTAAGAATATTAAGTAATGTGGCTATTGGCGGTTATGTGTAAGTAACATGGAGAATGTTCTCCAAACCTTGAGCTCATCAGCATGACCTCTTCTGCAACTGATAGTTTCATATTCAAAAGTATGAAAAGGCTTCTGGAGCTTCCTCAGTACTCTGAGAATTTGGCTTTTTGCATATGGACACATAATGACAACCATGGAACAATGCAATTCCTCTATCTGACTAATGACAGGTTTCTTTTGACATCTGCTAATAAGAGGGCACACCCCAATATTAGAAACCATATAATGCAAAGGAAAAAGAATCATTTTAGAATCCAGGAAAATGCAAATTAAGCATAATTAACATGAGGGTTTGCTTGTAAGTATACATATTAGTGCTTTTTTTTTTTTTTAATCCTCACCCGAGCATATTCTTCCATTGATTTTTAGAGAGAGGGACAGAGAGATATATCAATGTGATATAAACACATGGACTGGCTGCCTCTCACAGGCACCCCAACCAGGGCCCAGGCTGGGGAGGAGGCTGCATCAGAGGTACCTGCCCTTGACTGGAATCAAACCTGCAACTCTTCGGTCCCCAGGCCAACGCTCTATCCACTGAGCCAAACCGACTGGGGCTACATATTAGTGTTTTTTAAGTAAAAGATCAGCCGAAGGATAAGTGAAGAAATACTGTCAAGTTCAAAAAAATATCTATGGACAGACTGGTCTTACACAGATTATTCCCACATTTTATTATCTTTTGTTCAAGATTTACGAAAGAGCAATAAATGACATATCCCCTTTCAATTAGCAAAGACAACCGACTATCAGTTCTGTTTTTCCCCTTTTAACTTCTTTTTATCTCACAATTCAAGTGTAGGGTATTTTATAATAGATTTTCAGAATTAGAATTTAATTTTTGTGCCACTGCCTATTTGTTAACAAGTTTTGTTTTATCTGCTAATCTTTCAAACGGTTGTGTAGATAGTGCTCTTAGTTAAAGCAATAAAAAATGCACTCACTGGAATTATTGGTTCTAACATTATATAAAAACTGCAAACCCTCAATAACCTACAGAGTTGTAAAACCTAGAAAACTTTTGACACAAATGATTAGTGCCTTGCCCTTATTTCATACCTATACTGAAATGATGCTATGTATGTTAAAATAAGAAAAAAACACACATGACCTTGCTTACAAAGAAATACTTTGGATATAAATGAAATGAAGATTTTTGAGGGATATAGGTATATTACTTTTAAATCTTCATATTTGTATTCAGATGGACCAATCTTACAATCCAGATGAAAATGAAGTTCGGACTCTCTTTGGTCTTTGTTTAAGCCAGAAGAGAAATAATGGAGTCATCGACAGGTCATTATTTAACAATGTTGTTACCAAGAATAAAGATGTAAGTATGAAAATATCTGAACTGAATGTTAGTAATTCTGTAAATCATGTTTTAATATTTATAAGTTTATGCATTTATTAAGGCTCATATTTAAAATTGGTTGATATGCAAATGCTAGTGTATCCTTGAGTCATTAGGTAATCTTGAGAGCTTAAAAAATGAATAAAAGACCATATTAGAAGCTTCCATGAATATGTACAGAGAGACTTGACTTCATTTATATATAAATGGAGTCATGTCTTTTATAATTCTGTTCTGTAACTTGCCTTTTTAAATGCACTAAACTACAAATATGTTTCTGTGTCAGTAAACATACCCACATCTCCATCTGAAAGGCCACAGAGCAATTCATTTATAGACATACTATGTGGATATTTAGGTGGTTTTCATTTTTAGTGCTGTGATCAGTGTTTTCGTGAAGACAAGTTTTTGCTCTTATGCTTAGTCATCTTTTAGGAGTACATATTCCTAGGATGATAATAGTGTGTTGTATTTTGTTTTGTAACTGTCTTATCTAATAAAAGAGTAATATGCAAATTGACCATCACTCCAACACACAAGATGGCCTCCCCCATGTGGTCAAAGATGGCCCCCCATGTGGCCACAAGATGGCCGGCAGGGGAGGGCAGTTGTGGGCAACCAGGTTGGTAAGGGAGGGCAGTTAGGGATGACTGGACTGGCAGAGGAGGGTAGTTGAGGGAAACTAGGCCCTCAGGGGATGACAGTTGGAGAGGGACTCAGGCCTATAAGGAAGGGGGGGCAGTTAGGGGCAGTTGGGCCAGCAGGGGAGTAGGTAAGCATCAATCAGGCTGGCATGGGAGTGGTTAGGGGCAGTCAGATATCCCTCAAGGGGTCCTGGATGGGAGAGGATGCAGGCTGGGCTGAGGGACACACCCTCCCCCTCTCCCATGCACGAATTTCATGCATCGGGTCTCTAGTGTATTATCATTGAGTACAATAGGACTCCATGGAGGTGGGGAGGGAGCTACTATCATTTCTCTTATAAAGGTCAAAAACTGTGACATAGAAGATAGTTAAGAAGTTTGCCCAAGGTTACACAATGAGCAAATAAATGAGTTTAAAATCTCATTTATTTAATTGGGCCTCCAGTTTTGAAGGATTTTTTTTCCTGGGTCTAATGTTGGCTGTACTTTTTTTCAGTACTTCAGATATGTCACTCTTATTTTCTGGTCTTGTCTGCCCCAGTGCCTGGCATTTTTGATTGACTGCTGGTTATTGCGTCTAATCAGACTATAGAGATATTTTGAGGTTTTGAATGGCATTATCTTTTCTTCAGAGGGTAGACTTAAGCTTCTGGAAGGCCGATCAAATGGAAGTAGATCATCTTCATTCTTCCAGGAATGGAACTAATTTGAATTTGGGCTTTAGTTTTTGCAAGGACTGGTCTGTTGATGGCTCACCCCTGTTCTGTGTCTACTAGTACCAATATTCTCTGATGTACACTTAACTCCATTTTTGCCTTTTAGTCCTGGAAGACTCCAAAGCTTGCTCAGCTTATTCACCTCTGAGTTTGTTGCCTGCATCTTGGAAAGTGCCTTGAGGGAAATAGCATAGATGGTCACACTCCTTTCTCCCTCTGTCTCAGATTCTGCCTGTCTTTGCTTGCTATTTTACTATCTCTGTGTTTAGCATTTCTGTTTGTTCTTAGAAGAGGATTAGTCTCTCACTCACTATAATAGAAACATAGGTCTATAATCTATTCCCAGGTCTGATTCTTGAGACTAAGAAGCATTGCTGAAAAGTAGCTTTAAACTCTATTAGGGAAGTTCTATGAGTAACTATATGGTGATTAAGACATAATCTTTGTTGATTTATTGTTTTTTTAGTCTATATTTTTTTATTTCAGAGAAGAATGGAGAGGGAGAGAAATAGAAACATAAAGGATGAGAGAGAATCATCAGCTGCCTCATGCACGCTCCCTACAGGGAATTGAGCCTGCAACCCAGGCATGTGCCCTTGACCAGAATCTAACCCTAGACCCTTCAGTCCACAGGCCAACGCTGCATCCACTATACCAAACCAGCTAGTGCTAATCTTTCATTTTTAACTTTGAAAATTAATGGTGCTTTGAAGTAAAGGAACTTGTAGGCATTTTGCTTACAGATATCTTTCAGCCCTTCCAATTTTTTTCTTGGCCAAGGTTGTGAGGAACTCGAGTTTCCACATGGAAACAATATTTTGCAGCAGTGTAACTTTAAGCAGCTTATAATAAAGTGGGACCCTTTTATTACTTTATTAACCTATTTAGTTAATGTATCTTTAGAAATACAGAAAGGGTATTGACCCAGATTCCATGGTACCCATGTTAACATTTGTGCCAAACTACTGAAACTCTGTAAAGTTCCTCTTGTAGTTTTATTGCCCTAATTAATTTAGCAGTACTTGATAGGTTTTGTGCCTCTGGTTGTGCTAGCTTGGCTGTGTAATTCATTTACAAAGATGGAGGGTATGATTTTAATTAGTCATTTATCTAAATTCTTCTCTACTTATTTCATTTCCATTTTTAATAGAAAATTGGGAACTTAAGGATAATGGTTGTTTTATCCTCCTTTATGTTTCCCTCCCTTTTCTCTTTTTTTAAAAATATATTTTATTGATTTCCTTACAGAGAGAAAGGAGAGGGACAGAGAGCTAGAAACATCGATCAGCTGCCTCTTGCACACTCCCCATTGGGGATGTGCCTGCAACCAAGGTACATGCCCTTGACCGGAATTGAACCTAGAACCCCTGAGTCCCCAGGCCGATGCTCTATCCACTGAGCCGAACCAGTTAGGACTCCCTCCCTTCTCTTAAAGCAAGTTTTTGTAAATGAAATGGAAGCAAGCAATATAACAGAGAAAGAATTCAGAGTAATGTTTTTGAAGATACTCAGCCATCTGGATGAGAAACTCACCGTCCTATTAAAGAAGAGGAAATAAAGAATGATATGGTTGCAATAAAGAACACAATGAAAGGTTTCAACAGTAGACCAGTAAAAGCAAAGGACTGAATCAGCAAGTTAGAAGACAGGATAGAAAAAACACCAAGCTGAACAGCAATTGGAAAAAAAAAGAAAAAACAAACATTGAAAAGCAGGAGGAGAGTTTAAGGGAGCTTTGGGACAACATGAAACAAAGCAATATTCACATAATTGGGGTGCCAGAAGCACAGGAAGAAGAGCAAGGAATAGAAAACCTATTTGAAGAAATAATAGAAAACGTCCCTCACTTGGGGAAGAAAAACGTCACATAAGCACAGGGAGTTCCAAATAACATGAACCCAAAAGACCCACATCAAGACATCATAATTACAATGGCAAACATTAATGACAAAGAAAGAATCTTAAGAGCTGCAAGAGAGAGACAGAAAGTTACCTACAAGGGATCTCCCATTAGACTGTCAAATGATTTCTCAACAGAAACATCTGGCCAGAAGGGAATGGAATGAAGTATATAAAGTGATGCAAAGCAATAGACTGAATCCAAGAATACTCTATCCAGCAAGGCTATCCTATATAATAAAAGGCTAATATGCAAATCAACTGAATGGCTGAATGACCAGTTGCTTTGATGCTCACTGACCCACCAGGGGACAGATGCTGAACACAGGAGCTGCCCCCTGGTGGTTAGTGTGCTCCCACAGGAGTGCCACTCACCCCGAAGCCCTGAGCTGGGCTCATGGCTGGTGAGCCCAAGTGCAGCAGCGCTGGCAGGAGCCTCCCCCTGCCTCCACAGCAGCACTAAGGAAGTCCCACTGATGGCTGGGGGGAACAGGCCTAAGCTGTCAGTCAGATATACCCCGAGGGCTTCCAGACTGCAAGAGGGTGCAGGTTGGGCTGAGGGAACCCCCCTTCCTCCAAGTGCACAAATGTGCACCTGGCCTCTAGTCATAATTGAAGGTGAAATCAGAGCTTCACAGACAAAAATAGGCTCAGGGAGTTTATTACCACCAAGCCAGCAATGCAAGAAATGCCAAAGGGACTGTTAAAAAGGGGGTGTTAAAAAGGGGGTGTTAAAAAGAAGAAATAGAAAGGGAAGAAGGGACACAGGCACAAAGAATAAAAATGGCAACAAACTAGTACCTATCAATAATAACCTAAACATAAATGGATTAAATGCTCCAATCAAAAGACAGAGGGTGGTTGAATGGATATGAAAACATGACCCATATGTATGCTGTCTATCAGAGACACACCTCACAACAAAGGATTTTCACAGACTTAAAGTTGAAGGATGGAAAAAAATTTTTTCAGGTAAATAGAAATGAAAAAAAAAAAAGCCAGTGTAGCAATACTTATAACTGACAAAATAGACCTCAAAGTGGAGATAAGGAAGGCCACTTCATAACACTAAAGGAATTGTTACAACTAGAGGATATAACTCTGGTAAACATATGTACCCAATATGGGAGTACCAGAATACATAAAAAAACTTCTGGAAGGTATCAAGGGAGAGATTGACAACGATACAATCATAGTAGTGTACTTTAATCGTTTATATCACTGGATAAATCTAGAAAATAAAAATCAAACAGCAATCCTAAGTCACTAAATCAGATGGAGTTGACATATTCAAAACATTCACCCCAAAGCATTGGAATATACATTCTTAAGTGCACACGGGACATTTTCAAGGAGGCAGAAGACCTATACTCAGAAAATTACAGGCATTGATAAAAGGGATAGAGGAAGATATGAACAAATGGAAAGATATACTGTATTCATGGATTGATAGAATCAACATCATTAAAATGTCCACCCTGCCCTGACCGGTTTGGCTCAGTGGATAGAGCATCAGCCTGCGGACTGAAGGGTCCCAGGTTCGATTCTGGTCAAGGGCATGTACCTTGGTTGCGGGCACATTCCCAGAAGGGGATGTGCAGGAGGCAGCCGATCAATGTTTCTCTCTCATTGATGTTTCTTACTCTCTATTCCTCTCCCTTCCTCTCTGTAAAAACTCA